>JAGDQP010002243.1:70516-107699 GCA_022664845.1 Lepisma saccharinum
AAAAAAACCTCATGGACCGAATTTCCATCTGCGAATCGCTGCTGAATCGCAACAAAAGCGACCCATTTCTGAAGCGGTTGGTGACTGGTGATGAAAAGTGGATCACTTACGACAACGTCACGCGAAAACGGTCGTGGTCGAAGCGCGGTGCGCCGGCGCAAACGGTGCCCAAGCCAGGATTGACGGCCAGGAAGGTTTTGCTGTGTGTTTAGTGGGATTGGTAGGGCAGGGAATTATCTACTATGAGCTGGTCCCCTACGGTCAAACTCTTAACTCGGAACTATACGGTCAACAATTGGACTGTCTGAAGGCAGCAATCGCCCAGAAGCGCCCAGCTTTGGCCAATAGGAGAGGCATTGTGTTCCACCAGGACAACGCCAGGCCACACAAATTGATAGTGACTCGCCAGAAGCTCCGGGAGCTTGGTTGGGAGGTTCTTATGCATCCACCTTATAGTTCGGACCTGGCACCGAGTGATTACCATCTGTTCCTGTCCATGGCGAACACGTTTGCTGGTGCAAAATTAGCGTCAAGACAGGATTGCGAACATCGACTGTCTCAATTTTTTGCCAATAGGGACAAGGGCTTCTATGAGAGAGGCATCGCGATATTACGTTCCTAATGGCAACACGTTATAGAACAAAACGGCGCATATGTGACCTAAATCGAATCATTCTAACTATGGTAAGTCAAGCCTTCAATGTCATGCAAAAATAATGGATTACTTTTTACTACACCAGATATATTGCAGAACATTGAAATCAAGGTGCTTTTGTACAATAGTAGAAATAATTCTCTTTTAACAACATCTAATAAAAACTAGCCTATGTTAAATAGAGTAGCGAAACGACAGGAAACATGATTTTAAAGTAAAGAAGTAGTAACGAAATATTGAAACTCATTTTTTATTCTGCAAATGTTCTTAAAAGTTATGACGTTACCTAAGTCATTGACTACTGTCTTTTATAGTCATGTATGATTGTTACTATTATATTATTTTTGTTTTTTTGTTTTTAACGTTACAACGTATTTTTATCGCAAAATCAAAGCACTAATTGGTTTAATGCATATTTTTATTATGGCAAATCTGTCATATTACTTCTTCTCTGATTTAGTTACACCGACCCAATTGATTGTCTATAAGTTAAAAAAAATAGTAAATAATAATTTTAAAAACACACTTTTCTAAAAAAAAAATTCGTACTTAAAAGTAAACAATATTTTTAATGAATCACTAAAAAGAAAAGCAAGGGACTCTCTTATGTACAGTTATTTTATAAATCCTTCAATTGGCGTGCTCCATACTTCTCTTTTTAGTTATGCATAACCAAATTATGTTTTACTTTTTAGTACGACTTGTTTTATTTTGATTTTTAGAAAAGCATGTTTTCGAAAAGCTTTTTTTTTTTTAAATTTTACTTCAAATTATTTCAGTGTTCGGAAACTTTTTCCTTGCCCTATATTAGTCACCCAGATGCTAAAGTGTTCTGTAACCAGTCAAACGCAACATCGTTGCGGGCTAGTATCTATTTTAGGATACAAATTCTTACTCAAGATAAACTACATATATGACAGTAGCAATGAAATATTGTATTGTCACCCGACTTAGGTCGTTGTGCAAAAGTTTATCATTGTATGGCGGTCGGAAAAAGAATTAAAATAAGGTTTCAAGCTTTGAGGACATTTTGAATCATTGAATTACAAAAAAGTATGTAAAATTGATTCAAAAAACTTTTTGAAAACATACTTTTCTTGAACAATTCGTACTAAAAAGTACAAAATAATTTTGTTTATGCACGACTAAAAAGAAAAACATAAAGCGCGCTCTCATATACAAGTCATTTATAACTTCTTGAATTGGCACACTCCAAGCTTTTCTTTCAGTTATTTTGGTGTTCGGAGACTTTATCTCAAGCTAATGTTTTGTGTCCCAAACTCTAAAGTATTCCACAATCAGTCAAACGCAACATCGTTGCAGCCTCGTATTTATTTTAGGATAAAGAGGTTCATACTAAAAACATATTAAAATATGCTTTAATAATATAAAGATATATGAACGTAGGAATGGAATATTACATTGTCACCCTACTTACGATGCTGTGCAAAATTTCATTATTGTATGACGTCGGGAAATGAGTTAAATTAACGTTGCAAAATTTAAAGACACCACGAACATTGTGAACGAAGAAAAGTCTGTTAAAAGGACAATAACCTTGAATTTATTATATTACTAATTTTCATTTTAATTATATCTAAGTAGCTATCTTAAGCCCCATAATAAGTACGTTTTTATCAGTGACGTGAGTTGATGTATGTAATATTATTTTATATGGTACATTGTGTTTTATTAGACAATGGTCTATTGTACTGAATTTGTGCATCTCGTGTAAAAGCTTTCCAGCTCAAGAGTAAGCTTTTTTGTTCTTTAAATATCATAGCGTATTGTACTCAAATTTGTAAAAGTTATATTTTCTTTATTGTTAACATTTATGAGTATGAAGGTTACCCTAACCTATACTGAACATGTACTGTACTATATGGACAAAGTGCTGTATTTTTGCTAGAAGCTATTCATAGCATTATAATAAATTACTATTAAATTATTACCGCTGTTAATAGTAATACCGCAAAGTTCCCCCTTTGGTCCTATATTTTTAATATATTCATTAACGATCTATGCATTAAGGTAAATTATATTACACCCCTTCTCTATGCAGATGATTTGAAACTGCTTGGTAAAATTAATAATTGTAAAGATATTGTAACGGTGCAGAAGGATATTAATACGGTAACAAAATGAAAGTAAATACGAAGAAAATAAATGTTATCGGCTATACCCGAAAAAACAATTATGTTACAAGTATTTACAGTATAAGGGATAATGTTGTAAATAAAGTGGAAACTACCAAACATTTCGACTCCAAATGTAAATTCAAGGAACACATAGGCATTTTGATGCAGGAATCAAAAAGAAAATCAACGGGGGCGAGTTAATCAGACTGCAAACGTACACACTATTATATAAAGTAATTGTTAGAGTGAAACTTGAATTTGGAATAATAATTTGGTATCAAGAAACTATAACCAACAAGGTAAAAAAAATAATAAAAAAGTTTCAAAGACATAATTTTCTTAAACAATTGGTACTAAAACGTAAAAAATATTTTTGTTTATGCATAACTAGAAAGAAGAGCATTGGGCGCTCTCTCACATACAGTCATTTTATAAATTTTTCAATTGGCGCGCCCTATGCCTTCTTTCTAGTCATCCATAAACAAAATTATTGTTTACTTTTAAGTACGAATTGTTGAAGAAAAGTGTCTTTAAAAAGTTTTTTTTACCCAAATCCTAAAGCGTTCTGCGACCAGTCAAACGCTAGATCGCTGCAGGCTAGTATTTATGCGTAATATTAAAGAGAATAATTAGATATGCTTTTAAAATATATAAATATATAGAAATAGACGAAAGTAACGACCGCTCTGCTGGTCCAGTGGTTACCGTCGCTGACTGCTGATGGTAGGGTCCCGGGTCCGATTCCAGGCTCTGACAAGGGATTTTTTTCCAAAGCGAGTGGGTCTGGAACGGTACCCTCCCAGCATCGTGATACAATTGGGGAACTGCTGTGAATAAAAGACAGTGGCGATTACAATTGAGAGCTTCGGCTGTCCTCTCCCAACACGTGTCCACAGCGTGGGAGCAGTAGACCATCTCCTCCCTCCGGGAGAGGCCTCATCCTGTAGCGGATTGAATATGACTGGGAATTATTAATTATATGAAAGTAACAATGGAATATTTCACCAGACTTTCGTCGCTGTGCAAAATTTCATCATTGTATGACGTCGGAAAATGAGTGAAATTAACGTTGCAAGATTTGAGGACACCACGAACCATTGTGAACTAAAGGGAAAAAAACATGTAAAAACAGAAGCAATTCAAAACATTCTTCATTAGAATTTTATGTTTCAAGTTTGGCATACCGTTTTATGAATACAGATATGAATATTGGTGCAATTTTCTTGGTCTTGAACCTTTGTACAACAGGAGGAATATATTGATAACCAATTCATTGAAGATATATTATCAAATAAGATCCACATCATATTTTTATTAGGAACGAAAAGCATTCAGGTATCAACACACAATTTCAGGAATTACAAATTCTTAACTAACGTAGAAAGAACAAAAGCTATTTTAGCCAGAATGATTAACAGATACAAATACATTACGTTAAATGACAGAACTTGAATATCAAGGACAATATTTTAGTACAATCGTTTTCGCAGAGAGGATTCAATACGGGCACGGTGCATTTCGGTCTATTCTTTCTCAACACCCTGGAATTTCGAACAAAATAGGAGAGTAAATTGATTGATATTCTGCAGTAGATATTCTCGCAATTCTAATGATACAAATCTTTCTGTCTATAAAATGAAATTATATAGTATTTTGTAATCTTATTAGTATTACTGACAAATTTGTGTGATAAGCTCCCTTTAAAGTTTCCCTATCTCTAACAAGGGAAACTCACCAAATGGTAGAGCTCGGATCTTTTTATGAAAATTTGTATGTAGGTAAACCATCAGAACCAAAATTATAGTTGCTATAGTCAACAAATAGCGATAAGGGGACCCAAGAAAAATGGAACGTAATCTTAAACGACAAAATGACACGTAAAATTGGCCTGGAGAATGTGTGAGTCGAATGATAAAAACATACTTTCTGTTGAAACAGTTGAAGGAAAGAGAACCAAACCAAACGGCTACAGAAGATGTACTGCTATGTTGTGATATATGGTATAATCTTCGTGGTCGACAATTTGAACTGCATGCAACATGTTTAAATAAGAAGCTAGTCATGTATGATGTTGGTCTGTATTCTGCAATTTATCAGCAAACATTGACGGCATTAATTTCGACATTTCTTTTCGTCCCTGTAAGAAATAACGGCATGTGAATCGGTAATTATAGCACTGCTAAATCTTCAAAATAGTTTTATCGTCGCTGTAACATATGTAACCATTTCGTTTGTTCAACTGTTTAAAAATGGCTTCCAAAATTTTTGGTTGGTACAGGATTTTCGTACAGGGTTAGAGTTGTGAGAAAACTAATTTCGTCATTGAGTTTCTTGGAACATTCCAGCACAGATTGATACATTACATGACCCACTTACTATTTAAAAAAATTGAAGCAGAGTCACGATGGCCGCTTTCAAGATGGTGGTCATTGTCATTGTCATTGGCTGCATTCAGCGCAGTGAGCGGCTCAATGAGAGTGATCTCCAGTGAGTGAGCGCTCACAGCGGATCCTTCGGATGCCTAATTTCGTTTATGCTCAATAAACAGCTGAATTTTATAAAGCGTATGATTGAAGTTCCACGAACAATTGAATATCGCATAGCACAAAGGGTAGTAAATATGGCACATCGGGAAGTTGTCAGGCATATGTTACCATTTTTTTTTATCGACGACGGATTAAATACGAATGTGGTCTTACACGCTCTAAGGCAATTGGTAAGACCACTAATTAGGAGACTTCGTCTGTAACTGCTGTAACTTACAACCAAAGTTTTTAATAAAAATACTTTATGCTTTAAGATCCTAATTTGAACGCGGAAACATGTGACTTCAAACCTGGCTATATAAAATTATAACGTTAGAAAACAGCTTAAGAATTTAATCTGTACGGAATAAGCTTATCCGTTTTATGTTCTGATTCAAGAAGTTCAGCTCTTTCATCTCGCAATGAAGGAAGAAAGCACACAGCTAATATGTACCTCTAACACAGTATTTGTTCGATATAAATATCTTTTAAAGCGCTAACATGTAGATCTAACATCTTACCAGACTGAAGCTGGAATTGCCCCTCATGGCTTGTTGTTATTTGGTAATATTTCTGATTAAACTCATAGGTTATACTATATTCCTCTGCGCCGGAAGCCGTATTGTAGTCGCACTAACCGCACTTCCGGGAGGTCCGGCTCACCAGTGAGCGCGAAAATCTTTGCTCACAAAGATGGCGTCGGCTCACTGTGAGCCGGAAGTGAGAAGTGGCATTCAGAGGACGAATTCAGTCATCCCTCAGTAAGCCCTCGCCGCTCTGAATGCCACCAATGTCATACCCTACTGCGTGTATAGCCTCCTGTCCACTATCCATTAATAGCCATTTGCTTTCGATAGATATAACGGTTTATAAGAGAAAAGGCGTTTTTCGTACTCTGCATTCGATGCACTTCCTCTCGCCGTTGCATCTTTCTTGGGTCACCTTGTCGTTATTTGTTGACCTTAGCAGCTATGATGGCTTACCTAGGCACTGTACCTACATACAAATGTTTATAAAAAATCAGACTTTGCCACTTGGTGAGTGTTACTTGTAAGTGAAGTATGAAATAGCTGTTTCTTTTTAAGACAAATGGACATTAATCTGTTATACTAACTCAAGATCTGTCAAGTTTATCGCATTGGAATTCTCTTTTTATAAGTGCCGTCGTTTAGAAAGAAACGAGTGAAAATTTTCTACTAAAAGCATTTTCCCTACTCTCGCGTTTAGTGTTATTTTCCATGTTTGATCTTTTAATGTTAAACAAGTACTTTTAATATTTTGAATTATAGCCAACTATTTCTTTGCACACTACACATACACAATCCCTTTGCTTGTAAATAAAGTCCTTTACAATGTTCTGTGTATAGCACATTGCTATATTTATTTATTTTATTCAACTTATATTTTGATGGAAGCCTGGTTAATATGTCCATTTGATTACAATAATTTATATCTTTATATTTGAACTAATTCTGCTTTTATGGTTTTGTGTAGCCACGTACTTCTATTTCTTTTAATTTTATTACCTATTGGTACATTTTAATGTTTTAGCAATATTAAAAATATTGGTATTATTACTTATAAACTTTTCAGTTTGTTGTATTAGAATTTTCTTTTCTGCACATATTTTTATAAGTATTTTGAATAGTAAATAACTTTGTGTATAACATGTTATTACTGTATCATATAAACAGGTGAAGTAATTTGATTTGTTTTGTTTTTTTCTATTTTTGACGAAAGAAATATGTCAATCACTAATTATATTAGTAATTTAGAAAGATTTAAAGTTTTGTCCTATACTTAAATTGAAATTGTATTGTTTATTGAAATAAATTTGACATCAACAATATTTGAAAAAGGAATTACAAGCAGATAAAAACGAAGGTAAGTTTATTATTATATTTCTAATATTATGAATAAAATGTCAACAATTTCTGAAATGTTTGAGAGCAATCAAAGGTAACAAGAAAGTGCTTCTGAAATCTGTAAAAATGTAAACATAATAAGTTTTGCATGGCTGATATGAAATGTAAAATAGCAGTACATGGATAAACAAAATAGAAATGGTATATTAAAAGTCTTAAGGCGTATATATTTTGATTGTCGTTTCTGTTGTACATAATAGTTGTTAAAGACGCTCCTCTGTGAGATACCAGATGACCATAAGCCGAGCAGTTTCAGTTTATTTTGAACTGAAAATGAACATTATCTCCAATGATGTCAAATCTAGAAAAAAAATGAAAATAAATCTCTACATATAAAATTGAAAGTCACTATGTGTGTGTGAGCATCACGTAAATAGTGCTTGACAAATTGGAATTATTTTTCGCACATGATCAGACACTGAATCAGACTGGGAAGTTATCATATCATTTTGATTTTAAAATTATTATCTTCAGAGATAATCGACAATCTAATTATCCATTGAATTCCAATGGTAGTAGTAAATAATGGAAATTTTTAAAGCAAAGCAAGCGGCAACCCACACTACAATAATGTTCGACGGGTTGACTACCTCCAAATGGTTAAATTTGCATGACTATCATCAATTCATTAACAATGATTATCTTAGGTAACACACCCCTAACAAAGCTGATTTGTGACAGTGCTGATGACTATGGCCAACATATTTTATTCACCCCGCACAACGGGCGAGTAAATCAGCTAGTACGTATAATATTCCGCTTTGCCCATGTTATATTTTAGTCCATGTTTGCTTCAGGAGATGGAATTGCTATCCTGACAATTCCAAAATATATCTTAAAAGCTTTTTCTGTCGAACTTTAAATTCATTAAACATCGTAACAAGAAAGCAATAATGTATATAGTCAGGGATTCTGCTAGGATTTTCAGTTTGGAAGGTGTAAAGCCAAAGTTAACGAGGGGTAAGTAGAGTCTTGCAGAGTTTCAGTCGATTTTAACAGTGCACATTTTACAGTTGGGGTGGTTTGGGTTTGTTCAACGATTTGGAAAGGTGACACCTTCCCATTGGGGGGGGGGGGGTCAGGCAGAATCTCTATGCGTAGTTCAAGTAGTATCCAGATAAAGTAGAATATAGAAGATGTTTGTAACTAAAGTATGATAGACTATTTCTTTCCAAAAAATCCTTTTAACTGTAAATATAGGGAAATATGATAGGCTAAATTTATTTTCAATAGCGTCTAGAACATGACATGTTTGAAAGGGAATCTTCCGAGACATGATCAATTTAAAGATCGCATGTGACTTATTGGTAGACAATCTTGAACAAAGGTGTTTAAATGTTTTCAGTGAAAATGTTAAAATGTCGTAACTACAAGGTAACTTTCTTGACTACAAGGGTAAATTTTTTGAGTTGCTACAAGTTATAAATAATCACGAAGCCTTTTACCGCGAACAGCGCCTAACGCACACGATGAATGCCCTTATGATCATGTAGTTTGTGTATTTCCAGCTAGATGGCAAACCATGTTCGCAAATTTGCTGCCATGTATGAAGCATTCAGTATACTGCATTCTAATATTCTAATATTCTGTGTGCTACGCGAGTCCGATGATAGATTTTTGAAGACGTGTTTTGTACAGGGTGTAACAAGAACTCGAGGGAAAACTTCGGGAGGTGAATCCTGACATAGAAACAAGTAAAAGAAAAGTTCCTATGAACATCTGTGACATTCCTCTTCTTCGTTTTGGAGATAGAGCGTTTCCTATTTGGAGCCCACAGTCAACGCTTTACAATGGGGAGAAAACAAATAATCTATATAAATAAAAATGAATGTATATGTGTATGTTTTTGATCTATACAAATGTACATGCGTGCATCGATTTTCACAAAATTATGCATACGTGTCCATTGGGTCCCTGAATAGAGTATGGGTACATTTTAATTAACCGAAAGTGACCGTGTAACCAACTACTGAAAATTGTGGTAATTTTATAATTGAAAACAATGAAATAAATACATTGTTTATAAGCTTAATCTAAAACAACAATCGAATTACTAAATAATGTTTTTTTTTTTAGATTTTATTCAAATTCTGATTGATTGATTGTTGTACCGTGAATTTTATGCATAAAATACGTAAGGTGTGAATTACTACTACTACTACTACTAATTGGGGGGTACCTCTGTCTCAGATAAGGGGGAAATTTACATATGTATCATGAACAAGAGCACATTACGTATATTTATTTATTACGTACTATTGCAAAAATTTTATTACACAACAATTTACTATATTCTTAAACATTATCTTTTGAAAGTTGACTTCTCTCCTTCTCATAGCACTATCGTTTGTATAGGCAAAGCAAGAGAGTACCAATTATGGAATTTATGGCAGAATGGAAATTGAAGCTTGAAATTCCAAAATACCTATGAATACCTCCCGGGGTTCTTATTTTTTCCTATTTTCTAGAGGAGAACTTACCAACAGCTTGATGCATTATATAAAATCGTTTCAAAAATCAAATAAGATGGAAATAATCATAATTTTCAAATTAACGAAATGGAATCCGAACTCTGAATACAGTGCAAAATTTTCTAACAGTGACTTAATCGTAACACCAGATAGTAAGATCTCCAACATCTTTGAATAGTAAGGAGCATCTGTAATCAATGGCTATTAGATAATTTAAATTCACAAGAAATAGATATGGCATAACGTTGTCAGATATAAAGAAGTTTCAATAATCCAAGTAAACTTAAAACACTAACTTACAACAAATGTTGTGTTAGATTAGGTAGTGTATGTTCAAAATGTGGCGTAGGAGAGGTTTATTAGATAAACTTTCTGTTCTGCATGAGTTATCAATCGTAGCCAAATGATGCTATGGAAAATGTACCTCTCCAGTGGGTGTTGTATTGGTTGATTATACGAAAACTGATCCACAATATTCGTTATCAGACTTACTGAAGAGGAAATTAAATTGTTTTAAGGAACTGCAGAAATTTCATCGCTCAGAAGTATTGTGAATTTACACGGCACAAAACGAATGGAGATTTGCTCCTGTTTAATATATATCTTATTAACGACAATGGTTTACCATTACATAACTTCAAATTAGAGAGACTCGCTATTTCCTGGACATCGTTTAGTCAAATGATAATCAAAATGTTATTTTAGAAAGTGGGATAGACAATACTCAAGATCAAATGAACTAATCCATAATTTGAAGATACTTGATATTGATGGAACATTAGAAATCCTGGGCTATGCCATCGTAAGTTACGACTTTCAAATATCTCAGCTAAAAGAACGAGCTTCGAAATCTCAAACGGTACATTTTATTACTAAATTATTACTTTAAAAGAATAGGTATATTACGAAGAGTTTATTCCTGCTTTTAAAACTTTGTATATAAGTGTGGGGATGAGAGACATCGAAATGCTTTGAAATTCATTTTTAAAAAAACGTTCCAAGAAGTAAACGTTACATGATGGTACACTTCACATAAAAAAATTGAGACAGCGAACGCGGTGCAGCTAGGCATCCGAAATGGCACCTTCTTATCCCATAATCGTGCCTGGTAAACAGAACCTCTCTTTCTCCTTCCTTCCTCTCCCCAAAACTAAAGTCAGCAAACATCATGAGCACGTGTTATTTTCAAATAGACATGTATTAGTATCGATAAAATGAAAGAATAAAAGCGAGACGAAACAATATACATAAGCTGATGGAGCGATAAATTCGAACATATATTGAAACCGATGGATCTCTGTTAGACAGAGGCAGAGAAATGAGAGAGAGAGTGAAAACGGGAGAGAGAAGAAGAAGAAGAATTCACTTTCTACAGTATAAAGTTCAGTTCCCACAAATCTAACAGCAAGATAGAAGTGACTTTTGGATTTTAGATTTTTTCAGGGCTATTCGAATATATAAAGGGTGCTTCGAAAATTCATTAAGTCACTTTCGAAATGGAGACAAAACTTGGCGCTCGGATTAAATACTCATGATTTCCAGTGAAAGTGCAGAGTTTCCAGACCCATCTAGGATAATGTCAAAAGTATAACACACATGCTTTATTTGCGCGGGGTTCGTTTCAAATTCGGTGGGGCTTATTAAACATACTGGTTGGGAATATTTTGTAATAAGGGATTCCGTCAGGATTTTCAGATTGAGGGTGTAAAGTAAAAATTGGCAGGGAGGACGTAGAGTTTTGTACGGTTTCTATCAGATTTTGTCCGCAAAAACGTTACAGTTGGGGGTAGTCTCGAGAATTTGGGTCTGACGGAATCACTGATTGTAACAAACCCAGTAGTTACAATAAGCCATACCTTCCATTCCAGACTACTAATGCAAATTGAACATAAAAAGAAAAAGAATGAATGATAAATTTTCTCCTTAATTTCTATAAGAAAGAGCCAAGATTATCAATCCAAACTGTATGAAAATGAAAAGTTATAAATGTTCAAAAGCAAAATTAGCATGTTTCTCTAGGCGTAGTAAACCGTACATGTTTTACATTGCAAATGTGAAAAAAGAAACACATATAACAGTATGTTGATAAATTATAGGCTGGAAACGAATTTGGTGCCAAACTAATATAAAAATAATTCTTCTCTTGAAATATAAAAAAGGGGGTCCATTTTCTACTAATATCTTAAAATTTATCTGCTCCGAACATGCCCCTCTATATTCCATTTATTGCGAATATAACGTTCTATTAATTACAACACTAATGAACTAGTGTTTATAACAATTCGCACAGATGGAATGAACACGGCAGAACTGAAACGGATCACTGGTTGTCGGAGATTGCTGGTCAAGTTTTGTACTGTGTCGTAGGGTGTAAGATTCGAACGCATTCTGACCCGTTCATTCGATTTGGATCTGACAACCTGGAGGATGAAGGGGAGATTTTAATTATTTCAATGCGTTTGAACAGTGTTTCTTTCAGGGGTGAGCATTATCGGAGATGTTACCCTGAGAACACGAAAAATACGGCGCGGAGATTCCCAGTTAAATAGATTTTCCAGACCGGGTCAATCAGGTTACCGGGTCACTTACGTTTGGGTCACGCCCTATCACCGGGTCATCGAAGGTGGTCCGGAATTGCCTCTGAAACACACACAAAAAGAAAGTGTGTAAAGTAAGAGAAAAATAAAGATGAACCGAGAGAGAGAGAGATATAGAGAAGAAGATAAAGACGCAGCGAAGACACGATAACAATACATCAAGAAAGAGAGGAAGAGAGAAAGACCAATGAAAAACATGAAAACTACATTATCATTATGCACTGTTTACTCGGATTCCGACCAGTGATGCTTCGTAAGTTCTCCACAACCAGGAGATGAATCTCTGTTTGAATACTTCAGTGTATGCGAGAAAGAAACTGGCTGGTTGGGAATGGAACCCAGGTTTTCAAATTAGAAGTCCAGCACGATATCAATACTCTCCAGGTGGCTTTATCCAAAACGTACTTAACAAATGCTATAGTGTTTCTTTCTTAGAATAATAACATGAAAAGTGGATATTCTGATCAATGAAGTGTTCTTAACTGTCCTGGTAACCCTCTGAGACTTGTTTTGAACTTTTCCAACTAACATTCGTAAATCGTCTTCCTCTCTATAGTGGCTCAGGTGCTTCAATCCACAGTCGGAAATATTCTCCCTTTTGCATGCGAAGTGATGATTACATTAGTCACAACCGCTTTGTAAAAAATCTTTAGCTTGAACAGGGTTTGAACCTATGTTGGCTTGCTTTCCTACTGAAATGTCCAGCGCATTTCCCATACTCCATCTTGCCAACGAAAGACAGCAGCCATGAATTACTAAATTTAAATGCGAGAAAAATGTAACATTGAGTATATGTGTTACATTTTGTCTGTATATAATGTGTGGTAAGTCAACACACGTGTATGCATGTCGCCTAGCATCAAAATTATCTCCACATTTTCAACTTCTGTGGAATAAGAAAAGAAAAAACTACATAACTTGCTATAATGTTAGCGGTATAGAACTTGCCTACATCTAATACTGTCCAGCGTAGCCCTCATGTCCGAAGTCTTTCAAACTCTTTGTTATTATACTTTTGACGCTCATGAGTATGGGATCGAACCCCATATATTCCAACTTTTTCTTTTACTTTTTACAGGTACGTCGGAACGTTAAATATTCGTTCTCTGCCAATTGTAAATAGCGTTTACATTCAACAGAATACAAATTTGGGTTGAATTTATTTGCAAATGTTTATATAATGAAGAGGAGAATAAAGACAGTACGCAAAGACAAAATCTGTTTCTAAAAAGTTTCAATAATAATTGCTACGAACGACTAAACGAACAGCTCAGCTCCTAACGACAGGACGTATAGTTTTGGGTAAAGTCTGTTCCGAACCACTCTTTTCAATAGTCCTCCACGGACTTGAACCCATGTTGACGCGCACCAAGTAAGTAAATATTTTGTGTAACGCTATACACAAGCTTATTCGACAAAACCGTGTATAGTATAGCTCCCGATTTTTATGTATAGGTTGGATCGATCTCTGTTCATACCATGTGCGCTTTGTGGTGAACATACAGTGTGTGCGTATGGGCGGATTTAGTAGAAAGACCCTGGGGGGGGAATACAATTTATTTTATTGATAACAAATTTCAAAACTATCGTTTAGAATTAAACATTTAAAGTAACTCGGAAATAATTGGGGGCAATGCCCTCCATAAATCCGCCCATGCGTGTGGGTGCGTTTTCTCGGGGTACCCCCGTTATCTCCCACTTTCTTTATTCCACCAATTAATCCCATTATCATTCATCCTGCCTGAGCCAAAGTTGCCTAAAAGGCTTTAAAACTAAGTTCAAAATTCAATTTAAATTGATTTTCATATATGAACGCACTGTCCTTTTATCTGGAAACGGAAGAGAAAATGGGATACGAGCCTCATTCATATCCAAAGAATAATTCGCGAGGTTGGCGCTGTGTAAAATATATGAGAGTGCCGTGACAAGGGTAGAAACATATTGATATTATTGTTCGTTGATGTGACAATTTAGCAGTGAAGGTAGAATCTTTTGCTTGAAGTCAAAAAGTAAAACATCAATTGACGTGCACTTTAAATTTTCCGTATAATATGAAAATAATATTTGTTATTTGAGATTAAACCTACATACATTGGGCCACCATACTACAAATATTGGACTTTAATAATCAAATAGTGGACAGTTAAGAAAAGTCCAATCATAGGTTCAAGTTCGTGGGTTTTATTGAACAGAGTTGTTCGGAGCCCACTTTACCAGACACTAGTGCCATGCTTAGGTGCTCAGCAGATCATTTAGCAACTTTGTAACAATATTATTACTGATGATGTTCAATAATTATATTGGAGGGGTATTGGAAATAAAGTCTACATTTGTCTTATTGATAGGAAAATTACTCACATCTGAAAAACTATTTTATGCAGTAAACTTTACAGACGTCCGCTAAAGAGAGGTTTATACTTTTAAAGAAAACGTTATCCAGCTATCAGTGTTCTTTTCCATATAGTAAGTACACTATTGACAGAATTAACTTCCATAATGATCAATGCTGTTCTACAGGAAATGTAAAACTGTCAGTTATCGGATGCTTCACTGCAATAAAATTAATAATAATAATAATACTTATTTCTTTAAGCGTGTCTTTGAATTTCCACGGCGCAAAAAACTGCATAAGCTGTTTCTTTCTTTCATTTGTCCTGGATTTTTGTTATTTCGGATATTAATGGGCACTAATTTGTCTATAAGTCATTGAATAAAGAAGTTTTAGCGTGCAAATTTTGTTTTAAACATCTTACAGGGCGCAGTTGTCTATTTCCAAAGATTAGCTCTGCTGTCTATTGTTGGCAAGATGGAGTAGAGGTAACGTGCTGGACTTTTCAGTACTCAAGCAAACCAACATAAGTTTAAACAATGTTCAAACCAAAATTTTACAAAGCGACCGTGAAGAATCTATTCATAACTTTTCATACAAAACGGAGAATCCTTTAGACTGTGGAATCAAATACCTGAGTCACTATACAGAGGAAGACGAAAGTCCAAATCGAGTCTCTGAAAGTTACCAGGACATTTAGAAACACGTCATTGATAAGAAGTATCCACTTTTCATGTTATTATTTTTAGAAACAAACACTATAGCATTTGTTAAGCATGTTTTGGATAAAGTCACCTGGAGAGTATCGATATCGTTCTGGACTTCTAATTTGAAAACCTGGGTTCGATTCCCAACCAGCCAGTTTCCTTTCTCGCATACATTGAAGTATTCAAACAGAGATTCATCTCCGAGCTGGAGAACTTAAGAAGCATCTCTGGTAAGAATCCGAGTAAACAGTGTGTGTGTTCTTTAGCATAACCATAATGTGTTTTTCATGTTTTTTCATTGATCTTTCTCCCTTTCTCTATTTCTTGATGTATTGTTATCGTGTCTTCGTTGCGTCTTTATCTTCTTCTTCTCTCGCTCTTTCGGCTCATCTTTATTTTTATCTTACTTTACACACGCTCTCTTTTTGTGCGCGTTTCAGAGCCAATTCCGGACCACTTTCGATAACCTGGTGATAGGGTGTGACCCAAATATAAGTGACCCGGTCTGGAAAATCTATTTAACTTGGAATTTGGATGTCGTACTTTTCGTGTTCTCAGGTTAACAACTCCGATCCTGGTCACCCCTGAAAGAAACACTGTTCAAACGCATTGCAATAATTAAAATCTCTACTGCATGCTCCGGGATATCAGATCGAAATCGAATTCCTGGTTCAGAATGGGTTCGAATCCTAAACCCGATGACACAGTCCAACACTCGACCAGCATCACCCGAGAGCCGGTGACCCGTTTCAGTTCTGCCGTGTTCATTCCATTTGTGCGAATTGTTATAAACACTAGTTTATTAGTGTTGTAATTATTAGAATGTTATATTCGCAATAGATGGATTACAGAGTGGCATATTCAGAACAGATAAATTTTACGATATGAGTAGAAAATGGCCCCGTTTCTTGGATATTTCAAGAGAAAAACTCTTTCATATTAGTTTGGAATAAAATTATTTCCATCCATAATTTATCAAAATACTATTAAATGTGTTTCTTTTTTTCACGTTTGAAATGTGGAACATTTAAGATTTATTATGCCTATAAGGAACATGCTAATTTTGTTTCTGAACATTTGTAACTTTTCATTTTCAGACAGTTTGGATGTATAATCTTAGCTCTTTCTGATAGAAATTAAGCAGAACAACTATCATTCATTCGTTTTCTTTTTATGTTCAATTTGCATTAGTAGTCTGAAATGGAAGATATGGCCTACGGTATCTACTGAGTTTGTTACAATCAGTGATTCCGCCAGACCACGGGTCCTGTAGGTGGTGTCAGCCTCAAATCCTCGAGACTACCCCCAATTTTAACTTCTTTGCCGTCAAAAGTTGATAGAAGCATTGAAAAACTACTCACACCCTCCTAAATTTGGCTTTACACCCCCCAATCTGATAATTCTAGCGGAATCCCTGATTATAGTGCATTCCAAACCAATACGTTCAATAAGCCCCACCGAATTTGCAACCGAACCAGGCGCAAACAAATCGTGTGTGTTACACTTTTGACATTATCCTACATGCGTCTGAAAACTCTGCAGTTTCACTGGAAATCGTGAATATTTTATCTGACCACCAAGGTTGGTCTACATTTTGAAAGTGACTTAATGAATTTTTCAAGCACCCCCTATATTTTTAAATAGTTCTGAAAAAATATAAAATCCAAAAGTCACTTCTATCTTGCTGTTAGATTTGTGGGAACTGAACTTTATAATCTTAGGTTCCTTTTTACTAAGTTTAGATACCAAATTTTTATCTGTACTCCTCCTCCTCCTTCTTCTTCTCTCTGCTTTTTCTCTCTCTCTCTCTCGTTTCTCTGCCTCTGTCTAACAGACGTCCATCGGTTTCAATTTTTCAATCTGTGTGTTTAAATTTCTCCTTTCATCAACTTATATACTCGTATATTGTTTTGTCTCGCTTTCATTCTTTCATTTTATCGATACTAATACATGTACATTTAAAAATAAATGGGCGCATGATGTTTGCTGATTTTAGAGTGGGAGAGATGAAGGAAGGAGAAAGAGGTGTATGTTTACAAGACACGATTATGGGATAAGATGGTGCTATTTTGGTGGCCTTGCTGCACGGCGTTCGCTGTCGCAATTTTTTTATGCGAAGTGTACACAGCGTCAGTCAATACAGGAAGAAAGTACCAATGTGTTACCCAAACTGGTCTCATAAATCAGTGATATCTAGTAAATGGATGTATGTTGGTTACTATTGACATTTTAACAATTAGGGCAATTTTGGGAAGTATGTACTTTCCCGCCACATTTGGTTAACTCTCTTACCAATTTTTTATCAGTGTAATCAATGTGAATAAGAATATTTGTGGTACATAAAAATTTTAATTCCATATGTTTTGTAAGTCTGTTCTCAAATAAAGGTTTTAAATGAAAAATTAAAACCGAAATCACAATTTTTTGGTATTTTTTAAATTTCAGGGCCCTTGGGGGCTATCTTAATATAGAACAATTGAGGTAAAATTTTGCACAAAACACTCTTTTATGCATTGAAACAAGATTATGGGTTGGGAACAAGTAATTTCAAATGTTGAAAAAAAAGTAATGTGTGTAGAGTACAGGTAATGTGAAATTGGTGTCCGCCATGTTGGCCACCATATTGAAAAAATATATGAAAACATAAGCGAAAATGGCACCGTGCTTGTTTTTATTCTATACAATAAATACCTTAAGTCTACACAAAAATATAATAGTAAGGACTTTTTAAACACATACCGTACTTTATTTAAACAATTATTGGTTTATGTTACATTTTTTTCAAGAATGAATAAAAAGAAAAGATGGGGCGCGCTATTATATACAGTCATTTTATAAACTCTTCAATTGGCCAGCCCTATGCTTTCTTTTTAGTCATGCATAAACAAAATTATATATATATATATATTTTACTTTTTTCGTGCGAATTGTCTTGAAAACGTTTTTTAAATATTTTCTCGACTTATTATTGTATTCGAATACTTTTTCTCAAGCTAATATTTTGTAATCGAAATCCTAAAGTGTTCTGCAACCAGTAAAACCCTTTATCGTTGCAGGCTACTATTTATTTTAGGATAAAGAAGTCCATATTAAAAGGAAATATTAAAATTTGGTTTTAAAATATATATAAATATATAGAAATACATAAAGGTAACAATGAAATATTGTATTGTCACTCGATTTATTTATTTATTGAAGGTTAATAGCCTAATTGTGGTGTTCAACATACACATATGACATCTTCTACATACACACATAGGTGTAACATACATATTTGGAGCTGCATTGTAACATATTCGGCATAAAGTATTCATTATTTTATATAAGAATGGAATTCTCTCATATTGACGTTAAATATATAAATCTCAGGACATTCTTTAAGTATACAATTATATAATGAGCGCATTCTCCTAATAGACGATATGTCCATTGCTTTAGTTCTTTGAGCCGAAAGGTGGAAGACAGCATTACGCGGTCGAGTTACTCTATGCGGTACATGCAGCCTTAATTCAGATAAGCTTTCTGAGTCGATTTTACTGTGCAAGAGTTTGTGTAGGAAAGTTAAGAGAAAATTAACACTTCTATTTTCAAGAGATTGTAACTTGTACTTATTTACGAGGTCTAAGTACTTTTCAAATTTAGGATATATTCCAGTTTCTTTGTATGTCAAAAATCGTACAAATTTAGACTATAATTTCAATTTGCCGAGAGTTCTTCTGTGTATTAGGATCCCATATTATTGCTGCGTATTCTAACTTTGACCTAACATATGCTGTATATAAAGGTTTTAAGACATTAATATTCGAGAGGTCGCTAGTTAACCTCATTACAAACCCGAGGTTCCTGTAAGCTTCGCTAACAAGGCGATTTATGTGCATGTCGAATGAGAGGTTAGATTTAATGGTTACACCAAGATCAGTGATTGAATCTACTCGAACTAGTGGAGAGTCATTAACTTTGTATTCGAATTTCAAATAGTTTGTTTTTCTAGTATATGACATTAAACTACATTTATTAATATTTAATAATAAGATGTTTGTTTTATACCAATTGGAGACTGCATTAATGTCATTTTGTAAGGAGACCGCGTCCAATTCGGAGGAAATACTACAATAGATTTTTAAATCATCTGCAAACAGAAGTTTCTTGGAGGATGTTATGACAGCAGGCAAGTCATTTACAAATAATAAGAACAAAAGAGGTCCAAAGTTCGATCCTTGAGGCACACCAGAATTTACAACATATTCCTCGGTTATACTATTTTTGTAACGAACACGGTGTTTACGGTGACACAAATAGGATGCTATTAACTGACGAAGTTTTTTCTGAGAAGTTGAATGTTACAAGCTTGCTAAGTAGGATGTCATGATTAATGACATAAAAGGCTTTCGAAAAGTCTGTGTAAATTACCTCTATTATCAATTTGTCTAGCTAAAACGTGTGAATTCAACAAGGATGGTTACAGTCGATTTATTTGGCAAGAATCCATGTTGGAAGGGCGAGATTATTGAGCGAACGTGTGAGTATATACGTTCATGTATAATAATTTCAAATCCTTTGGCTGGCGCAGATATTATGGCAATTGGGTGATAATTTTTAATATCATTACTCGTGCCACTACTTTAAGGAATGGGACAGATATCGGCAAGTTTCCATTTGGCAGGGAATTCACAGGTTGCTAGCGATTTATTGAAAATCGCTTGCAGTGGATATTTTAGTATTTCAGAACAGCCTTTGATAATATATGATGGGACTTTATCAGCCCCGAAAGATATCCGAGGTTTCAGTTTTTTAATAGCTTTTTGTACGTCCTTCAGTTCAATGTGTTCGAGAAATAATTTATCTAAAATTTCAGAACAATTGTGTACAGTTAAAGTATCAAGGTTATATTTTGACACATTGTAGGCTACTTGAAAATGTTTCATGAATGCATTCGCAATAGCGGTTTCTTCACTTAATTGCTGTCCCTCGTAATTTAGCACATTGCATTCTGATTTTCGTCTTTTATTTTTTATGAATGTCCAAAAGCTTTTGGGTTCAGTTAAAATGTCAGTTCCACAATTGCGCAAATAAGTTCTATAGGATGCAGATATTTCTTTTTTGAAGAGAGTACGTAATTCTTAAAAATTTTTATAGTGATAACTAACATCTCCGATTGCTTGTTTCCATTTTCTACGGTGGTATGTCTTTTTTTTATTAGTTTAATTAAGTAATTTGAAAAACAGATAGGGTACTTTAGTTTAGGTCTTTTTCGTGGAATACATTTATCGAAAATGGCATATAATGTATTATAGAAAGAGTCAACAGCATCATCGACAGTTAAGCTGTCCGATACACTTTCCCAATTAACTGATGCAATGTCGCGATACAATTGCTCGCAATTGACTTTGGAAAAGTTGTAATAAATTGTATGTGATTTTACTATATTTTTGATCCGCTTGGTGTACATAAATTCAGCTAATAATGCAGGATGATGAACATCCTCAGGAACGATCGAGTCATGTTCATGCGTTACAACAACACTTTGAAAGTTAGGAAGCACTAAATCTAATGTTTTACCATATTTGTTTTTAACATTGTAAAAATTCATCAAATTATATAATTCACGGCAGGTTGTTGTTGAGTTAAGAAAATCGAAATCAGTCCCTCTCAGTTCAGAAATATTGTAATCACCTATTAGGAGAATGCTGCTTTCTGGTGGTAATACACTACATATAAAATCAAAATAATCTTGGTATACTGAAATAGGAGACGCAGGTACAATATAGACAACACACACAAATATACAAATAACATTATTTACAAAACGTTTGGCTAGAATACAATCTACACCAGGGATATCAGGGGAGGAAACTTGCTGCACTCGAATTTTTTTATTTACAGCAAACAGAACTCCACTCCCAGATTTCATACAAGAGGAAGCAAGATTTCTGTCAGCTCTTAACACTACATACCGTGAATCAAAAAGTTCAGAATCTATATGACTATCGGTGAGCCAAGTCTCAATTAATGAGAAGGCGTGGTAGTTATTATTTAGAATGTTTTCATACAAGTTGTTTATTTCAGTTTGAAGGCCACGTGTATTTTGTACGTATAAACTAAAGTTTGCTTGCTTCCCAGAGGTTACACTTTTTGTCGGATTTACTGAGTCATTCCCCCCCCCACCCACCCACCCTGTCACAATCATCCCTTCTTACCTGAAAACCTAAGTCTCAGCTATGAGAGCTTAATTTACCGGCAGTGGAACTTCTGGTGACAACTCCTGGGTTAGAGGGGGGAGAGGGAGAAGAGGATGCACTATTCATTGCAAGATTGTTTGTTTTTTCCAGGTTCACTTTCCCTTCTTATCTTCTCTCTGTCGTTGTTGTTGGCGGAACATCCTATAAACGTCATAGCAGAGCTATTTAAGCCTATCCGAAAAGAAGTGGAAAATTTCATGAAAAATTCTGAAGCAAGTAGAAGAGGCATCAGATTTAGTCTACTTTTAGCTCCCCCACGGAGTAGCTTGAAATCGCGTTTTTCTGTGGTTTTAAGCTGTTTCGACTTCTTTTTCGAGTGATTCCCCATCGTGCGAGAGGTTTGGGACCCTTTCCCGCCATTTTCGGATTTACGTCTATATTCCGTTTTTTCTGCAATATTCGTATTACCCGAGGTAACAGGGGACTATTATCGGTTCCACCGTTCTACAACCACCTGTTCCCGGTGATACCAACCGACTGTCGATTACAGCACTATACAGAGTTCCGGAAGCAAGTATTTCGATTTGCCTTTATCGAAGCTTGTCAACCTGCAATCCTTTTGTGTCTCGCAGCGCTCTTGAAAAAGAAAAGTGAGACTGGAACGTCCGAAAAAGAAAATCCCGTCATAGTAGGGAAAAACAAGAAAACGAAGTCGAGGAAAGCTTGTGGGCTCAGAAACATCATGACTCGAACTCAAAATATTTCGTTATATCTTCCTGGACTGTAACCAGCTGTAAGGAATGCTATCTTAATATTTCATTGACAAGAAAATTATTTGTCACATTACTAACTGGAAAAAAATTTTCGTGGATAAAATTTCAGCCAACTACGCACGTAGGCTTGACATGAAACGAGGCGGGGCCAGACTCCCAAATTCTATTGACCCCCCTCACTGCTCCCCAACTAACAAGAAAACTGATTTTAAAAAAATGTTGAGCAATGGTAATTCTGCCAGAAATACATTGAAAATGTCCACATTTGTTTCCCATATATTTGGAAAATATAACCTTATTTTGAAGTACGAGTTACTACAATTTATGCACATAAATTTACAAAATTAAGTAAACTGTAGGCTCTTTCATACCTACAACCTTTTCTGTGAGACAGGGAAATGAATTTAACAATATTAAATTATCCAAATGAATAAAAAAATCATAGAAAGTAATCTGTTGTAAAATGAGGATTGCTAAAGTAATTCCGCGTCTTTTGAGATTTCGATTATCAGTTTTGGTTTAAAAGGGAAACAAACGAGGGCTGATTTAATTCTTTATATTTATGGCCTTTAAGCATCTAAGGCTCAGGACGAGATAGGGGAGGGGAAAAGATGCAGGAAGGTGTCGGTCAGAGCCTAAGGTGAAGGTAATATTCCGATATTTGCCTGGTGGAATGACCCTAAAGAAAACAGGAAGATCGGCCGCTTGGATTAAACCCACGACTTTCCGAATGGTCCGAAATTTATGTAAAGCCGTGAAACTAGCAGATAAACCCCTGATCATTGAGGTAATAAAGCTACCAAGCTTTGCTGTAAAACCGCCTCCAATCAAAACCCTACGAATATTTTCAATTATAAGTAACACTGGGCAGGTAAGTTCAGATTAGATTATATATAGCTCAGGTAGCAATGCGTTTGGCTAATTAGACTGTAGATGCAGATATAGAAAGTGCAATGTGCTTCAATGTTGCTCAGTTGAAGTTTCTGGACAGAGGGATAGTAAAATCTGAGTAAGAGATGATTGATCAATATTTATTGCCTGCTAATTGATTAATAAAATTTCTTTGAATAGACAGTTTTCATAACAGAATAGCACCTGTAATGTATTGGGACTGGGACTTTCCCCTGAAAGGTAGGCACCAAAGCAAACAAGGGGGATCCGTGGCGCCCTGTTGCAGAAAAGGGGGCTTACCCAAAACTTCACATAACGTGATTAAACCTACCTAGCAGACAAACCTACATTATGCCACAGGAGAGGGCATAAAACAAATAAAAAACGTTATCGGACATGAAGACATGGCGCGTTCCTACCCATTAGTGCCCTGCTTCATCCCACGGCGGCACAGTCTGAACTTCGGATATCCTCGGAAGCGTTCGACAGAACCTGACGATGACGTCACTCGCAGGATAGGCACTAAGGCAGCACGATATGCAGCGTAATGAAACCTGTACTTCACAGAATGTCTTTTTGTAATTAATGAACAATTTACTCATATGTTTTTATCAAGGTCTATGATTTCAAGTTCCAAATATATAGGGGGTCTATGTATATATTTTTTTATCATAATATCGGGTTACAAATATGTGTTGATTAGACAATAGAGTCTACGGCGTTATTCTCGTACCAAGTTATACCTCTTAAAATATTTTACTCAGAGCTTTGGAAAAAAAAAGAAAGAGAGAGAGTATAACTGCATATGCACAATTGAATTATGATACTGGGAACCAGTGACGTCCAAGAAATATCTCTACAGGATATCAACTTCAGAATTTTTAATGGAAAGTAGAGTAGTTTTTCATTTAATTGGATTGAAATCTATACAAAAAAATAAACTTTTTTGAGCAAATATTCCGTTTTATATTTCCTGCGGTTTGACCGCTCATTTTGATGGCACCAGTATTACGTCAGCAACTTTGTCCCGTCAGCAACTTTGTCCCGTCACCAATAACTCAAGAACAATTTCAACGCTAACTAACTGATTCCCTACACACTTTCCAGGCTTAGGACTGACAAAATAGTTAAATTTCTGGATTTTGCGGTATTTGAAATCAGTGGACAGTATTCACCTTGTCAGTATGGATACGATTTTAATTTTCGTAAGTATTACAATGAACACTCGTTTAACCTTTATGTCCTAATAAAATGAACAGGTTGAAACCCCTAGTATTTACATTAAAACTCTTAAGTAAAAAAAAAAAAAACAGCTTTCTGAGAGTTGTAGAGTGCAGTCTGAAGAAGGAAGTGGTTATTTCTGAAACTGTTACGTTTTTTATTATTATTAATAATAATTAAATAATATCAGCCTTGTCAGAAAGCTTTGTTTTTCTTTATTCAATGTTGTATTAATATCTAAAACTCTTAATGTGGAGAAATTTAAAAAAAGACACACACAGATAAGAAAAAAAATTATGTGGGAACATTATACACACAATGTTTGTTATACCTATTCAATGGCTTTGAATGTCAATAATAATAATATCATTAAAATGTTTCATCATGCTCATTTTGTTGAAATATTCCATATCATGTAACTCAAGTGTTTAAGATGTGACAGTTCATTATGAATTCTAGTAACGTGGCCATTTTCTTGCTTTATTGGCATTTCCAAGATTTTCTTTAATTTTTAAATTTAAATACCTAATACGAATGAAAGCTCTTGTTTTGGCCTAACGTACAACTTTTTTATTTACTAAAGGAAGCTTTGCACATAGTAAAGTAATAATATTTCTGATTACTCCGCGTTTTGTACTAAAATTTTCTGCAGGATGGTAAGAATGAAATACACTTTCCAAATCTTTTACGGTTTGAAGGAAATCCTGGTTTCGTGTAAAGTCCAGTACACGACATTATATCTATCCAACTTTTACAGGACAGGAGAAAGTTTATCAGAACGAGACGTAAGTTTGAATCCACATGACAACATTTGTGTGCTAAATAAACTGCTAGATAACAAAGTATTTGAATTTCATTTGAATTTTGTTTTATGGTCTTTAGGCAACTTTGGCTCAGGTCGTAGGGATGATGATGAGAGAATTGGTGGAATGAAGAAAGTGTGAGGAAACGGAAGAAAACTCACAAACACGGTGTTTCTCTTCCACAAGCTCAGGTTGAATGAGGTGGGATCGAACGGATGACCGCAAACAACAGAGGTGACCGCTCTACCACTGAGCCACCGCATAACGAAGTCCTTGTTCTGAGGAATCATCATGGAAAGTGGCAAGTAACAAAATCCTTTGGAAACCTAAAATAAGTTATGCTTTCTGTCTTTCTTGTTTGTTTGTTTTTTTTTTTTTGACACGAAGCAACTGCACTTTTGCAAGGCGTCCTTGTAAAATATTGTTTTACGTGTGTTTGGCAATTGAGTACCTATTACGTACGTAGGTCTATGTACACTTTAATACGTCACTGAAACCACACTAAAAACGAAAAGCACACATACACAAATTTAAAGAATATCAAAACCTGCAATAATTACATCCCAAACTAACGTGTTGTTAAGCTTTCAACCCTCTCAATGCACTGACATCGTTTACTTCTTTCCTGCGAGTGACGCAGTGGTTGGTTCCGCCTACGACCCTTATTTTTCAGCTTTGGGCGGGAAGATTGCGCTACTTTCTTAGTATATTGTACAAATACTTTGCTTCAGCTTAGGACCATCGAAGACAAAACACGCACGTCTAAAACCACGAAGTAAGTACGGAAGAAACCGGAAAGAAGTGCCAAAAACACAGAAAGTTGGCAAAAAGCAGAACAACAGAAAAAGGCTCCAAAAAGGGTGCGAGACGCAGGAGAGAACATCCCACAGAAAAACCAAACACAAAAAACTATTTTAGTTAACTTACAACTAGGATTCTAAAATGTACAAGACTCAACGCAGCCGCGTAATAGTTAACATTAATCACGAAATTTAGATAAGCACAACTAATTTGACTACTCCCTAATGTTTGCAGAAACATCAAATCAAAATATCAAAACTTTACTCCATTTGAAGTTACTTTCTCATACACATATGAAACTTCGCGGACTGAAATAGCTAAAGGTTGGGAACCTTACAGCAATACCACAGTGATGGTAAACTGCCTACTCTTAATAAACCCCTTGATACAAGGAATATCTGGTAAAATATAATTTATTATTGCTTAAGAAGAACAAACGCAATGCAAAAATTGCTGAATTTCTTGAAGAAAAAAAAAGGTTTCCAAAAGAGAATCGTTAGCACATCAAATGTGGTTTTAACGATGCAGTTAATTTCACATATCAAAAGGTAAATTAATTGTTTACAGAAATGCTCTTCCTAAGAGCAGAGACAAGAATTCACACACATTTTTTTTCAAAAGATTAGGTTACTCTAAATTTCCAAATATGATAGACATTCTACACTTTAGTCAAGTTAAAGGTAATTTTCACAATCACCGAAAAATAATATTTCTTTCTACGAAAAAGATAATATAACAAATATAACTTCTGAGCTGAAATCTACTTTAATATTCTAAATATCATTGTCAAACATTTTGTATGTTTTTTTTTCATGTTTCTACTTAACACAGCCTAACCTTCACTTTGATAACACAGTCGAGGCATACTATAGTTAGCTTATGAGTAAATATACAGAATGAGTTTCTATGAACGAACTGACTTACGGTTTGCTAAAAATAACGAAGAAGCTTTAAACTTTGTTGGTAACCGAAATGAAACATATACGAATCGTTAAAATCTTACGGTTAACAAAACGGACACACTGTAGAAATCGTGCAATATAAACCATACTAATTACCGAAACAAGCAAACAAATGCTAAGTTGAAAAGAATGTCCATTTGGAAAATAGCATCGACTATAGAGCAGTGCTAGGTAAAATATTCAACATATTCGAATCAAAGTTAAAGTGCTATTATTTCGCTATTTAAACATATATGAATCAAACATGGGTTTCAGAGAGAGAAATGAGATATTTTAAGATATTAACCATACATACCTGATAGTAAACCAACCCCCGATGCCTACCAAATGAAGCTGACATCTTCACTTCACACATGCGTCCACTAGCAAAATCACAAACCACTCTCTGAAGGGGGAACAATACGGAAACTCCAAACCGCCAGCTACAGATGAAGATATTTCAGCATGCTACTTCCTATGGCCATAAAAATTCTACTTCAAATGATATTTAACGAAGAGGCTTCTTTAACTTATATATTTGCATTAAATCATAGGCTGGTTTAACATTTTTACTTCATAAATGCAATTTCGCGGGCAGATGACTTTCAGTGCTCCTTTTTCAGTACTGTCAATCATGATAGAACTCCTGATAAGCAACAGCCAATCAGAGAAGAGGATCAAATCAGACAACAAGGAGCAGAAGGATGTGTGTGGCTTAACCACCAAAATTCTCGACCACATAAACCAAAATCAGATCTTTAAAATTCTTTATGAATATTTAAAGGAAAAGAAAAATTTTTGAAGGAAATAATGAAATAAAATATGCATAGAATATTTAAGTAATAAAATGAAGAAACAATATGAATAAAATCCCGCCAATACAACAATGAAAGGGATGACCTGAATGGCTTAGCTTTATTGTCAGCTGGACAAATAAAACCCTTTGAAGAAAGCCGAAGACGGAAGAAACATTACCGATAAAGCAGGAACAAAAAAGAAAAAGAAGACATAAAAAGGGGAGAGGGTAAGATATGTTGCGACCAACCGAAAGTAGGTCGCTACACACAAGTCCTGAGTTCGTTTTAACAATCGTTTTAAAATAAGACTGGAATCGTTTCGTCGTAAGGTTATAAATAACCGATTTTAACACACGTGATTAAATAACACTTTTCAACAACTGACCATTAAGGTAGTGATTTCCGATACTGGTACATTCGAATCAATGAGTCAGATATAGATTTAATTTAATTTAATTTAATTTCCTTTATTTCAGCAGGCGAGGTTCAGCTAATAGCTATTCTTCCACCTAACCCTTGTCAGATCCTACAAATGAAAATACACAAACAATAATTGAGAGAAAAAAAACACACAAATACATAATAGAAAAAAGAAAAAAAGATCGAATTAAAAACGTACATGAAAAGAGCCTTAAAACACAATAAAAACATATAAAAGTTAAATATACAATGATAATGCATACATATCATTGAAGGAAAAAAAAACACGTACACACAATACAATAGAAACGTACATAAAAGTGCCTTAGTCACACAGCACTATAAAAACATATGAAAGTTAAATATCACTGGTAGAAGAGCATAGTCTTTGCTGATTAAGCAAATATACACTTAGAAGAGTTTTAAATTCATTTAGCGTTTTTGCACATGTAATAGCATTTGGCAAGGAATTCCAGGCTTTCGCAGCTGATACAGAAAATGATCGAGTTGTTTGTGTGAGTTTGTTTTTTGGAACATCATATGTTGACCTATTACGTGTAACGTACTTATGGATACTAGACCTAGAGATAAGTTTTCCATGGAGATAAGCGGGTGTTTTCTTGTGAATGATGTTGTGAATTGTGCAACAGAAACTACATACATCGATACATACGTAAATCGATACATTGTCAAAATATTGTTCTCCTTTAATACAGGGAGAATATGTTCGAATTTACGAAGGTTGAAAGCAAACCGGATGCAGGAATTGTGGACTTTCTGAATGGATTTGACTTTGTTGATTTGAAGGGAAGGACCATATACGGTATCACCGTAATGAAACAAGGGCATAATTAGTGTCTGTATTAGATACAATTTTGTTCTTGCCGTGAGCAAGTCACGTGATCTATATAGGCATCTTAGGTTATTTAGTGCACGTGAGCACACGTTAGCTACATGAGAATTCCAGTTAAGATTTATATCCATTAATAATCCAAGGTTTTTAATACTAGATGAATATCTGATGGTATAGTTACTCAACTTTATGTTTAGTTCCGATGTCTTCAGTTTCTGAAGTTGGGTAGCTGTCCCTATGACTGTATAGGTACATTTTGATAGATTAATGACTAACCCGTTTTCGCTACACCAATTGTGTATATTTTGCAGATCTTCATTAAGAAGATTTATTGTTCGCTTCATATTTCTTGGTGAGGATATAATAAATAACTGCGTGTCATCGGCGTAACAGTGAATTTGAGCGTTTTTAACAACTGAAACTAAATCTGAAACATACAAGGAAAATAAAGTTGGGCCTAATATTGATCCTTGAGGAACACCTCTTTTCAGAGACAAAGGCTCAGAAATTTTAATGTCAGGAGACTTCAGAAAAACACGTTGTTCTCTACCTTGTAAATATGATTTGAACCAATCAATACTTATAGTAGAGAAATTATAGTGCTTCATTTTGGCAAGAAGAAGATCATGTTCAACTAACTCAAACGCTTTTGATAGGTCTAAAAGAACCAAAACTACTACAAAGGAATCATTCAACGCATGTAATATTTCATCGGTAACTTCTAAAAGAGCAGTTGTCGTACTATGAGAACCTCGAAATCCCGACTGAACTGAAGGTAAAATATCTTCATTACCAATAAAAGTATTCAGTTGTTTCGAAACAATTTTTTCAGTTACTTTTGACAAGATTGGTACTACAGATATTGGTCGTAGCTCATTAAGTGATGTGACAGGTTTTTTTGGCAGTGGTAGTACCTTAGTTTGTTTCCATACATTAGGGAAACAGCCGGTACTAAAAGAGTAATTTATAATATGTGTCAGTGGTGACAGTATGAATGGTAATGAGAGTTTCAGCATTTTAGTTGTTATTTCGTCCAACCCTGCCGCATTTGATTTAATGCTGTATACAGCCTTCTGTACGTCATTCTCATTTACGGGGAGTAGGGAAAATTCGTCTTTAACTTTCTGAGATAGATTATTAGAATACCATGTGATCTGTGGACGAAGATCAGTTTTAGGTGCAAGGGCATTAGTTGCTAACACGAAATGATTGTTCATAACATTCGGGTCGTGAAACTCCTTCGGGATAGATTGAGGGGAGTTATTTCCTATTCCAAGTTCACGCAGAGTTTTCCATTTATCTCTATTATTTTTTCCAATGTTAATGCAGTATGAATCATAAGCCCTTTTTTCTTGTCGAATAACTGACGTAGTGAAATTGCGTAACCCTTTATATTCTTCCCAATGAGCTTGCAGTCTGGTTCGTTTGAATTTACGGAATGCGCCATCACGCAGTTTCATTAGCAATTTAGTATTACTTGAAATACATGGAAGTTTGTGTTGATTAATTTTTACAGATTTAATAGGCGCATGTATATCCATAAGATCCCTTAAGGAGTTCTGCAGAAAATTAACTTTACCTTCTAATTCTTTGAATGTTGTTATGATATTCCAATCAATTGATTGTGCAGATGTGTTGAATTGGTGTTCCTCTAACGATGCAAAATTCCTGTAATATATAGTTTTAGGTAACCTTTTACTTGGACAGGCTATATTGAGTTTCGCGTAAATTAGAGAATGGTCAGATGTGCTGACAGGCACACCAACCCCATGTGTAAAAATTATGTTCATCTTATCTGTAATAAACAGATCGAGCAGTGATTCTCCTGTCTCAGTGATTCTTGTAGGTTTGTCTATTATCTGCATGAGGTTAAAGTTATCTAAAATATTTTGTAAATAAATAGTTTCTGACTTATGTGGATCAAGTTGGTCACAATTGAGGTCTCCAGTAATATACAAGTGATCAATACGCGGGTAAATATTTGTTATTAAATCTTCTAAAATATTGAGTCTAGAGTAGGGTATGCTAGTAGATCTATAGAGGGAGATTATACCTAAAGTTTTGGAATTAACACAGGCAATTATTGAAATATATTCAACTTCGCTGACCTCATTGTTGTTTAACACCTTCACCTGCAAATCATTACGGTAATACAATAATATACCACCACCTCTATGACCTCTATTCTGTCGAATTACATTATAACCAGGGATGCTTACTATCTCTGAATTCACAGATACATCAAGCCAAGTTTCTGTGACTACGAAAATTGCGCATTGGTTGCTCAGAACTAAATGCCTCACTTCATCCATCTTAGAAACAAGGAAACGTACATTGGCGTGCATGATAGTAAAATTAGAATGACCTATTGGTATTGCATGTTGATCACTATAAACATTTTTCTCACCATCATCATTGGAGCCTGGGATCTGATATCTAACATAATGAGAATTGTGCATATTGTTCTTTAAAAAGGGTACTTGTACCTATAAGATTTGGATCTATGCTCTCCTCCGTACAGTTTTTACACAAAATATATAATATTGAATAATACGAATTACTATTTACACTGACATTGCACTTATAAACTAACAATATGAAATTTACCAATTGTGATATGTTTTTTTTATCATATACGGACACATGTACGTGACATACATAACTAAATAATGTCACGTAAAATACGTGACATACATACATATAGATCTACACAGGGCGTCCCAAACTGATTATCCCCACTTTCTATGGGCCTCATTTTTCTATTATGCAAGTTCGTTTTTTATCATAAGTCAACAAATGAGATTGTTCACTGCCAAACTTTTTGAAGTGGTAGCACTAGAACTTTAGCAGTTTGCTACTGTTTCCACACTATTGCAGTACATTTAAATGCTTTTGGCTTGGTACGAAATAAACCATAATAAAAATTTATTTGTGTGTTGTAATGGTTATTTTCAAAGTCTGGGTACTAACTAAAATGAATCAGGAGATAGATTACCAAAGAAAATGATTTTTCGGAATACACTGACATTGAAAAAGAAATTAAAATATTGGATTATTGTTTGTCCAAGTCAGTTTTTCTCCCTAATTGTTTATCGAGTTGATATTTTATTATTCTGGTATAAAAATGAAGAACAATATGTAAGGAAACACTAAAAGTCAAAAACGCCTTTGCATTTATCGAGTTGAACACAACAATCATTGAAAGAATATATCAGAATGCGAGGCACGCTGTGGTTGGAAGTATAAAATCGGAACTAGTTTGGATTACGATGCTGAAGATGATAAAACATACTCTGAATCTGAAGAGGTATTTATATACAAGTTTTGTTCTGATCAAGCTTTTAAAGAACTGAACAGGAGATACATAGATAATGAAGATGTTCTTAGACGAATGATGGCCTAAACGAATAATTTCTTAAGATAAATGTTATTAGACCGATTGTATTACATTATTTCACGGAGATAGAATACCTGCAAACAAAATTAAAGTTGTTGCCCACTTGAAACAATGAGTAATGTGAAGGTACAAACGATATCAAATCTTGCTGAACTGCCAGAAGGATACAAAATGGCTTTCCAGTAAGTACAATATAACCAAAAAAGATCTTGTCATTTTCGACGTCGCATGGAAAGACGTGATCACTGATACGGACATAAGCGCCTCAGATGCTGGAAAAGCGATTGGGATGGCAGTGGGAACATTGACCAAGATAGGTGTTTTGCGCACTCACATCAGTTATAGCTCGAGTAGTGAGGAAAACAAATGGAGGTGTCGAAGCGATCGAGGTTGTCTGCTTTAAGGTGGGCTTGTTCGCATCCGAATCAAGTCACCGAATACAACAAGCCTTTGGGGATAATGATATGAATAAACGCACCGCAGGCATTGGTTCCAGAAATTAAAGTCAGGAGATTTGTCCCTGTGATGAATCCCGCAGAGGTCGCCAACGGGCAATGAATGACGAGGCCCTGAAGGCAGCCATAGAGCAGGGCAGCAGCTAAGCGTGTGGTGAGATTTCCGAACGCTTCCGGGTTTCTAATGAAACGGTCAGACTTCACCTGTACCGCATATGGAAGGCGTTCAAGTTGAGCTAGTTGATACCCCACACACTGTTGGAAGCCAACAAAGACCAACGAGCGACAGCCTGCTTGTTCTTGCTTTCTTGTCACCGTAACACATCCATATTCGATCGAGTACTCACTAGTGACAAAAAGGGGGGCTTGTATAAGACTCCCAAGCATGCCAGACATTGGTGTCGCCACGGAAACCTGTGCCTCACACCACAAGATCACCTCTACAGCTACACCCACCTAAGATCATGCTTTGATCTGGAGGACTAATCGCCAAGTGGTGTACTACGAGCTGCTAGAGCCAGGTTAAACTTTACTTTTAGCGGTTGGAACGTGTGTAAAAGGCACTGCAACAGAAGAAGCCATCTTGGTGAATCACTTGATCCTTGCCGACAATTCCAAGCCGTATATGGCGTGAGTGGTCAGGAATACCATACAGCGACTTGTTGGGAGGCACTTTGTCATCCACCGTACTCCGTGGACATAGTCACCTCTTCCATTCCATGCACAACCATCTTCGTGGGGCAGGCACTCACGGTCTTCTTTGCGTTCAAGAGGCCCCTCCTCAGTTTTACCGCCTGGGCATTACGCCACTACAGAAACGTTGGCTAAAGTGAAGACTAACGTTAAGCGACATTTTCTGTATACCTATCTGTTTCTATCAAAAATGGCAAGAACTTAAATAAGATAACGGATGAACGGTTGAATGATTTAGAGCAGTTTCAAATGGAGAAAAGTAACAAAAAAAATTTAGATTTAGACGTACTTGTGTAGACTTTCGATGAAGTTCATGGAAATCGTCGGGTTATTCTTCAATTACCGAGTACTATAATATCTTTACATGAAATATCAACAAACAACATCATTGTTTAACCTGAAGTTAAGATCTTTGAAAAACGTAATGTATAGAAAATAAGATAATGTGTATTAGCAACGAAGCATAAAAATAAAAGAACATTATAAACATCTAGAATCTATAACAAAGTAAAATATTGTATTTATGATGTCACATCACTGTTATTAACATATATAACTTTAAAAAGCATAGAAGATTGATCATTTTTTTTATGATCTGCCTTATCTTTTTATTATTTTTTATAACCGAACATTACAAAAAAAAAGCTTGCAAAATTTTGAACAATAGATGCTTCCTGTACGTTATTTTTTTTAACTGTAACATCAACACCGCAAAAAATCTACACCCCACCCCCACGATTTTTCTCTGGTGACGCCCCTGCTTTTAGAAATCTTACCCAGCAACAGCAAGATATCAGTAATGCTGTCATATAGTACATCCCAAATGCACTTTTAAAAGCACTTGAAGGTAAGTAAACAACAAAGAATATAATTTTGAAGTACCAGTATCAAAATTTCTTAACGCCATAATTTCAATAGTGTTAGAGTTTTGAGAATCGTTAAAATTAAACAAGTTACATTGTTTCGTACCGACAATAGAATATCACTATATAATTCCTGTCTCAAACAAATAAATGTATTGTCATATTGGCAGTGCTATTAAACACTCTGCACTAGATTGTTATATCTGTCATCTTACTGCATCTGTTCCATTAAAACTGTATATAGCAACCCAACTGAAAAACAATGTATCTCAGAATTGGAAACAAAGTAGTGCAAAATGATTCCATCAAAGCGTAACGATACCTTAAAATCGATTAATAACAATGACAAAGACAATTGCAATTAAAAATTAATTTATGTTCATTTTCCTTTTTGCAGAAACCTCAATTTTCTGCAACTTCTAGCATTTATCTGGTTCATTACTGACAGAACATTCCCTAGATTCCGAAGTTGTGTACATTTATCAAATCAACTTTAACACAAGTCTCAAAAATGAGCACAATCTGCTACAGGTAAGCAAACCTACTTTTCCTTCAGTTGCTAACATTTTCATTGGGAAATGTTTAAAAAATACTGCATCCAAAATTGGGGTATGCATACCTGTAATATAGTGTATTTCTATATTATACAATTTAAGGAAAACACATTTCTCAAGTAGATCAATCTCGTTTTTCTCAAGTTGAATAGAATATGAAAATATCGGAGGAGCTAGGATAATTTTAAAATATTCAAGTAAGAAACCAAAGTACCTGTCTTCGACTGTAAGAGGTAGATAGCCAAATGCAGAAAAGGTCATGAAATTCAAATCGAGCTTGAATCGTTTAAGATACTGACATCAGAAAATATTTTGTTGATAAGTTTATATTCGATTTGTGTACTCCTGTCACGATTTCTTTCAAAATTAACAATCATTTATAGCAATTTTCCAATTTGAAAAGAAAGTATGAATTACATTTATGGACCCTTTCTCCAACGTTGATTAAATATAGCTTAGACTTACCATCTGAATAACTAACAGTGTGTTAAATTTTTAACCAGCCGTTAAAAGTTTTCCATTTCAACAACGCTTAGTGTGACAAATTTAACAAACCGTTAACAATCGGATCGTTAAGTGAAAAATCAATTTGATTTCTAAATTTCTCATAGGCTAAACGAATTTTGATTGGCGGAATGGAAAAATTGCATATTCCTAACAAATGCATTGCACAGTCCACAAGCAAATAATAAATCACTTCCACTTATATTTGTGTATGTGTCCGAGTCACTGCAAATTGATTTGAAGTGTTCAAATTAAATGTGAATAAAATATTATCATAATATGTTAAAGTAAAGTTTCAGTATAGGGTGACCGTACCAATGGTTGACTAAACAAGGAAAATTTCAAGTGTAAACTAAAACTAACGTTTAAGTAATAATGGAGAAATAGTTATTTTTTCTATGAATGAAACAAATTCCAGAATAATACAAGGAAAAAGGAGTTCCCATTTAATTCATTTGACAAGACACTAGACAAATATATTGCTGAAGGTGTTATTAAACGTCTATGCTCCGACCGATATGGCTACTCATAACGACAAAGATATATTCCACGATGAGCTAGAAAGGCTGTTTGATCGATTACCGAAGTATAATTCGAAAATAGTGTTGGGTGATTTCAATGCAAAGGTAGGGAGGGAAGAAAAATATAGACCTACTATAGGAAAATACAGCCTTCACGAAAAGATCAACAACAATGGAGAAAGACTGATAACTTTCGCGATTTCGAAAACCTACTGGTAAAGAGCACGTATTTTAAACACAAAGACATACACAAATACACATGGGTATCTCAACCAGATCGATCACGTATTAGTAGATAGACTAAGACACACCAACACAATGGATGTTAGGTCGTACAGAGGAGCGGAAGGTGACACCGACCATCAATTACTGATCACAAAAGTAAGGGAAAAGTTATGCATCGCGAACAGAGAAAACAAGGGGCCAAAACAACTGAAATTCGAAGTGAAACGATTAAATAATCCGAGCATAAAAGCAGATTACCAACTCGTACTCTCAAATAGGTTCGGAATCCTAGCCGACTCGAGTAATAATAATGATGATACTAATAATGAAATTGATGTAAGTAAGATGTGGGATGCAATTCGTGAAACATTTAAGAGCGCAGCGAAGGAACGTGTAGGTGAGAAGAAACAACAGAAAAACAAACCTCGGTTTGATGACGAATGCCTTAAGCTTCATAAGGAACGAAAACAAGCAAGGCAACGATGGCTAAGTATAGCTAAGCGAAGCAAATATCAACCACTACAGTAACCCGAAACGAAACGCCACACTTGCGTTCAGAAACAAAAGCGAGAATATCTCACGCAGAAGATTCAGAAGATAGAGGAAAACGGCAAGACAAATAACATACGAGATCTATACAAGGGGGTAAACTCGTTAAGGAAAGGTTACCAGCCGATGTTAGGAATGATTAGAAATGAACGTGGAGATCTCCAGGCTGATTCGACTAAAATTGTCGATGTCTGGAAAAGTTATTTCGACAAACTTCTTAATGTACACAACGGGGAACAAACAGAGGAATTTGAAATCCATACCGCTGAACCGTGGATTCCCGAGCCTAGCGAGATCGAGATCGAAATGTCGGTAAAGAAATTGAAAAATTTCAATTCACCATTAATAGACAATATTCCAGCCGAATTAATCAAAGCAGGAGGAACGGCACTAATC
>JAGDQP010002244.1:8228-107697 GCA_022664845.1 Lepisma saccharinum
CAAGCAAGCAAGCAAGCAAGCAAGCAAGCAAGCAAGCAAGCAAGCAAGAAAGAAAGAAAGAAAGAAAAAGAAAGAAAGAGACACTAACTCTGGCTGACTTCTATGATTTTAAATTATAGCCTAACTTGAATATGGTAAAATTAGGATCTAACGTGGTAGCTCAAGCAACAATAACTTTTCCTGTACCTACAAATATCAAAGAACATAAAATAAAAAAGTTCATAAAACTCAATATAACACGAATTTAGATACTTGATTCTATTTATATTTAGCTAACGTTTCTTCAAAATAATTGCACTCTAAATAAGTAATTAATTTACGATATTATATGTTACGTACCTTAAATAGTATGATCTTGCGTACATGAAAAAATCACAAATCTCCTTTCTAAACTCTGAGTAATCGAAAGGCATGGGGCTCTTTCCAGTCGAATAGTGCGTAACAGAGCTGAATCCAAAGCCAGTATCCATAACAGTTAACCTCTTCCTGTAAAGCATATTTCAGAATGTCTTACTGATCATCTTGAATAATAGACAAAATGAATAACATATATTTAAAAAAAAAAAAAAATCTCGGCTGCACTGGTACAAACGACCTAAGCCATACTTGAAATGACGTCATTTAGCGACAATAGCACGATCTAGAAGAATTCGGACTGGATTTGTAAGAATCATCCCACGTAACATCTATGAACTGAATGAATTTATTTATGGCGTTTACACATGTTGGCCTCAGGCAGGATAGGGTGATGGAACAGTTGCCAGGGTCGTTTTGTCGGTACCATTCCGGCATTTGCCAAGTGTAACTAAGGGAACATACTAGAACCTCAGTCAGAATAGACGACTGCTGGGATCGTTCCCAAGACCTTCAGACTGCTAAATCAACGCTCTACCACTTGAGCAACGGTAGATCGGTATAACCTCGATTACAACGGACCAATTAATATAAGTGAAACATGACATATTACTTTTAGCTTTAACACAGTCTTTATGGAGGGGAGAGGGAAAGAGAGAGAACTGAATGGTATTTATGGCTTTTAGGCTGTTTGGCTCAAGCGGAAGTGGGTAATGTAGAAAGGAAGTCGGACAAGACCTAGTTTTAAAGGCATCATCCCGTTATTAGCCGTGTGACAGAAGAGAAAAGAAAATCCTGTCAGTATGATCGGACGCTGGGCTCAAAGGCAGAACCTTCGGAATGAGAAGCCAACGCGCTACAAATTGAGCCCCGATCGATCTATTCTGAAGAAGTACAAAAGTCCAATCTAAATATAATTTCTAATGGAGTTTTAGTTTAAACAAGGGATGGAGAACATTAGTATTTTCAGAAACTAGTGAAAAGAGCGATTGATGTGGTATGGATGGGAGCTATTGCATGCTCTTGGTAGGTTTGATGTGAGCGCCAGTCTCAAGTCGATTCTTTTTTGAGCCTCTTCGAAAATTGTGTTCAAGTGAGTTTGAAGAGAAAGGTGCAGTTGACGTTTTGCAGGAATGTTTCCAGTGACTCTTGTCCGTGGGCCCAGATTAAGATGATGTCAATATAACAACGCCAGACGAAAGGTTTCAGAGGTGCGGAATTCAGGTGTTCCTTCTCTAGACGTCCCATAGAAAGGTCAACGTAGGAGAGGACTATAGGGGTAATTATGCTCGTACCTTAATATGCAGATAATTATGGTTGTTTCATTGTGAGGACAAACTAAGCCAGCTGAAGTAGAAATGGTGTGCTAGGTTTACGAGGATTGACGTGTATCGAGAAAATATTCAAGGGCAGCGAGGCTATGGGACGTCACGTCAACTGAAAGCAAGATTGTGTCTGATAGGAGCGGGTCGAAGATAGAATGTCTCTTATATATATATTGCGAAACGCTGTCGCCTTTCTACTGTGTTTGTGATGTTCCTGTACACCTGTCATTTTCCATCATCTTATATATACAGGGTGATGAAAAACAACACCGACACATCTATCTCACGAGATTTCTAACATCAAAATAAGAAAAAAATCATAGACCATCGAGAGTGTATAAATGCTTCGTTTCGGCGCTATAGCTGTCGAAATCCAGGGAAAATGAATTTTAGAGCTCGATATATCCAATACCATTAAGAGTAGAACTGCAGGGACAAGGTACTATTAAAGACATCAAACCTGCTTTTTCCGAAAATGCATATTCCAAAATTGTGTAACTGGGTGGAACTGGCTAATCACCCAGTTCCATCCTAAACTAACCAAGGTCAAACAAATCATACACTCAAATTTCCACATTCTCCAATCTGACCCAGACACAAGATCAATATTCCCCACCAAACCTAGATCAGTTTTTCAACATCCACTTAATCTTAGAAACATCTTGGTATGCACGAATCCCTCCTTACCACCACACTAAATCGGCGCACAGACATGCCAGAGACCCAGATATAAGGTCTGCTCCATTTTCATCACTTCTCCCACAATCACTATCAATACTGTTAATGGTCGGTACACCCTCAATCCCAAGGGTACATGCCACACCCCTAATGTTATAGACATCCTAACCTGTAAGTTCTGTGATGCCTTTTATGTGAGGGAAACAAGTTGTGCTCTTAACATTCGAATTAATAACCATCGTCACTTCTGTACTATCAACAAACCGGATGCCCCAGTTTCCTTGCACACCGAGTCCGACAATACCAATTTTGATCTAGCTTTCCTGGTTGCCATAATCCACATTTTACCCCCTACGACCAGCACCTCAACACGTCGTCTGTGGGAGAATGCCTTTATTCACGGTTTGAGCGCGAAAATAAAACCTGGCCTTAACCTTCAATAACTCTAAGCTCCCCTTTACTTCTGCATTTTCAACACATTTCCATCCACGATCCCACCTTGTACCCGCTATACAGTTATTATTATTCAAGTTCCGGAAATCTACGCGCTACAGCAGTCAGTTGTTCTCCAGTTTGGATGCTTGTCCGCTACGTGTCGCCACTGTCTCTTCAAACTTGTACTTTGTGAACACGTGAACTTCGCTGTCTTCCTCTCTACTTGAAAAAGTATGAATACACGAAATATAGTGACTTTGTAATGTGTATATGTGTGATCTAATGCGAAACTAAGCTGTATTATCCTTTTTTCTCCTTCATTTGTCTTAAATTTACCTTATATATATATATATATATATACAGTCAATAAGTTCGTGGACTGGACGCAGTGTACTACAGCTGAGACGTGACGTCCTGAAGGAATCAGTGGAAGTTCGTCTCTCGACCCAGCAAGAGGCAGGTGTGTGCATAGAGTGTAAAAAGACGTACTGTCTTTGTTGTGAAAGGAGTTGAATGCGCCGCGGCAGACTTGAAGAATGTCGCAGTTTGAGCAACGAGCAAACATCAAGTTCTGCCAAAACCTAGGTAAATCCGCAACAGAAACGTTGCAGATGATTAGGCAAGTGTATGGTGACAACGCCCTGGGCCGCAGTGCTGTGTTTAAGTGGCACCAACGTTTTGCGGAGGGGGAGAAACAGTTTAGAGGATGATGAACGTACTGGTCGGCCAACAACAGTCCGAATTGAACGCAGGATCGAAGAGGTTGTAATGATGGTGCGCGCTAACCGTTCCCAGTCGGCAGACGACATCGCAGAAGCAGTACGGATCAGCCATGGTACGTGTCACAAAATTCTGACGGATGACTTGAACATGTCGCATGTTACCCAGCACAGTGTGCCACGCATTCTGACACAAGACCAACGTGAAGAGTGGATGACCATTTGCGGTGACCTGATCAGTAGTGCTGACGCTGATGGAACGTTCCTGAAGCGGATACTAACAGGAGATGAAACATGGTGTTTCCTGTACGATCCGTAACTAACGAGACAAGCAGCCACCTGGAAATCGCAATCATCTTCAAAATGCAAAAACACGAGACAAGACAGGTCACATGGGAAAGTGATGCTTGAACTGTTTTTCAACTCGCTACAAGGAGATCCTTCGCCGCATACGCGAGTCAATACGTCGTAAGCGTCCTGAACTTTAGCGCAGGAAGAACTGGATATTGCTGCACGACAACACTCCTGCACATCGCTCTGTCCTTGTCCAGGACGAGCTAGCAAGGCAGCATATAACAGTTTTGCCACATCCTCCGTACTCACCTGATCTCGCACCATGCGATTTCGATCTTTTTCCCCGCTTGAAAGCTAAGTTACGTGGACGTCACTTTCATTCTCCCGAGGAGATCAGCACTGCCACAAAGATGCTCTACAAGAGATGTCTGCTAACGCCATTTTTAAAACATGTTTTCAACGGCTTTACAAACGTTGCCAGACGTGCATCGCTGCCAACGGTTACTATTTTGAAGGTCAGTGTGGATCTGTGTGTGGACGTTTACACCTAGAATATAGGCGACGTCTACTGGTTGACTATATTCTAGGTGCCAGGCCAAGAATTTATTGACTGTACTGTTATATATAGACATATTATGGGGAAAAAGATGTAAAAAATAAAGATTAGTCCTCCACCGGAAAAAAGACGTCCTTTTCGATTGAAATTAAATCGGCTTACTCGTAAAGTTAAACTATGTAAAGTTAACAACACCCACCTTAAGTCGGAATCTTATTTCAGCCATGTTTTTGTGCCATAGCACATGCTCCCTTACCTCTTGAATATATATTTAAACTGCTTTTGCTCTGGAAGCTAAACAACACATCGGAGGAAAGAATGGATGTGATTTTCGGACTCCTCGTTTTGTTTAGTAAAATTAATGGGTTACCCCAACCTTCCATTTTTTAGGTGCCACAGACTAGTTCTTGCAGACTGAAGTTTTTCAATGTCAAGAACGAGAAAGGATACTGACACTGTAGAATACTAAGACAGGCGTACAGGAACTTCACAAACACAATAGAAAGGCGGCAACGTTTCGCAAAAGCGTTTTCACATGTTAAGAGAGAAAATGTACAGAGCGGACTGGTACGGGACTTGTGCTAAGGAGACGCCATGTTGTCAACTGCTGTTGGGGAACAGTGTGGCCAGGTTATGGAGGCGGGAAAATGACTAGATGAGTCGGAGACAACACTACATGGAGAAGGAAGTGCTGAGGTTGCTAGGAGAAGGTAAGGGGTTTCCTAAAGCAATAAATGGTAAAATAAAGAATCAGAAGGGAGGTGGTGATAATACAGTTGAAGGGAAAAAGGGAGAATACAGAAACAACATAGAAAAATAGAATAAAAGTGCAGCTAGAGACGGAATGAAGAAGAGAATGGATGACGAAGATGAAGACACTGCGCTGCAGGGAATTACATGCAGTTGAGGCCGGGTTCATGGTTGGGGGAAAGTTTAGAGATGTACGTCTGCTCCCACTTCTTTCTACCTGTGGCAGGGGAGTTAGGGTTTAGAATTTTCAGGATGCCGACTCGAAGGTTTCGTCAAAGATGCAACCGTCATAAGAAGTGTGTTCAGATATGGGGAGGGACGAAAGCTGTGATTTGGAGGAGTAGTGATGGTTGTTGATACGGATTGTTAGAGGAGTTTGGGTTTCGCCAAGATAGAAGGCGGAACATCAGTTACAGAGTAGGGGATAAATGACGTTGGAAGATATGCAACTGCCGGAAAGACGGGATGTTCGAAGGTCAGACTAGGATCAAAGATAGGACAGGTTTTCCAGCACTTCCCAGGTTTGGGGGAGGAGGCTGAATGGGTCCAGTACTGGCGATAATTATACTGAGATTCGGAGGTTTGCAGTAGACTATTTTGGAGCATGATGGGAAAACTCTTTCAGTTTCACATGACGCAGTGAATATGGGGTGCGCCAGTTTGAGGAGGAGTATGTGTTCCCTGGAGAAGAATTAAGTGAATTTGACAGGAAAGGTGCAGTTCAGGTCTTGCAGGAATGTTTCTAGTGACTCTTATCCGTTTTTAGGAACTGTGAAAGGTGAATATATCATATATTCTTTTAGCCCGTGTGTGAGTTTCTATGTTTTCCATAAGCAGTGATATCAAATTTGCCGCCTCTGCTGATCTTGGGTGATTCAGGGTTCAGCTTAAACACTACCTTTTCAGGCAATTTCTAGGACATGTAGAAATCCTGCACAAAGAATATGATAGTATAATGAGTAAGTTATGTGTTAATAAAATCTTACGTCAGAAATGAAGTACTTGCAACCCTACAGTCACACTGCACACGGTTTTGGCCGCACTTTTACACTGGCGAACAGGCTGAAAACGGTAGAACAAATAATACAATATAAAGAAGTGTGTACTGTCACCGACTTGCACTGGCGTGTTTTGTGTTGTTTGTTCTACCGTTTTCGGTGGTGTTCGTCAGTTTGACCGAAACCGAAGCCAGTGTGACCATAGGATCCTCTTTTCTCTTTAAGTTATCGTGGACCAATTTCGAAGACATTCTCTGTCAGAAAATCTAATTTATATAGTGCAGTCAACGCTAGTGGCACTAAACTGATTTAGGATAGGACGAAAGACATTTAAAATTACAACTTACCTGAGAAATAGACGTGCATTCAGCGTACATTAATACCTTAAAAAAAGCCTTTGTTAGTTGCTTTCTTTGGTGGATTACTCTCTTGCATAAATTACTGTTTCATATACAGCAGTTTGCTGTCAAGCCATCTAGATATCCAGGGTTGTGTTGAATTTTCTGTGCAGCTAGTAATTATTAGCTATCAATTTCAAATTATTTAATTCTCATATAATTTAAGGTTTAACACAATTATATTAAAATAGGATCAAAGTTAACCTAGCTAGTGAGTAATAATTTATATGAGTAAAAAACTGAATGAACGAACATTTCACATACAAAAAAATTCATCAGAAATATTTCTGGGGTTTCCCCACATACACTAAAATATGCTAAAACACTTCTAATTCGTTATTAATCCACCGTTGCAATCAATTTCGAAGTTGACGATACACATTTTATTTTACTCTTAATATTAAGTTGCTCCTGCTTTAATGACATATACAGTTTGTGCCAATTTATAACAAAGACCAGCATTCGCAATAGGAATTGAAATCAGTGCATATGTATTGTTTATGAAAGAATTATAGTGCCAAACGTTTCGCAAAACCGTTAAAACACCATTTGAAAGTAATTTGATACGTATCCACAAACTGTAATGTTAGGGCCAGTCATTTGCAACTGAATATTTTTATACAATTCATTTAAACTAATCAAATTTTAAGCTTATCCATTCCGAAAATGAAACAGAAATTCTGTTCAGACTAACCTTACTTCCATTAGAAAGTGACTGATGTTTAAACAAAGCGCTGATCCTTCCAGAAACTCTTCACCGAAAAGAATGATTCGATGTATTTTCCCATCCACCGATGGCTTTATACTATTAAACAAGAATGGTATTTCACCTGCAGACAAATAACTCTCCTCGTGAAATTCAGTGCTATTTCTGCTCAGCTCTCCTAAACAATTGAAGAATCTGCACTTTCTTGCATCCATTTCTGAAACATAAAGAGAAACCATAAACAACAGATCACTGTTTGGGGAAACTAACTAAAGAGCGGATAATGAATCAAGAAAGAACTGGTTTCTCGCTACCACAGCGAAAAAAACAAACAAAAAAAAACCTACGTTTCTCCACGAAAAATAGGCATCTTCATAAATGGGAGGGAAAAAAAAATAGGAAAGGCAAAATATATATAATGGCAACGCAGTGCATAAGAATTAACTCACTTACTGTCTCTAGTTTCTCTTCGGTGAAGCCAGGCGAATGTTAGAATTGGGCAAGGACCGCCAGCTTCCTTCCTAAATGACGTACTCAAGTTCATGGTGAGGTTCAGTAAGCGAGATTTTCAGAATCATCCCTTCCCTCCCTCGCTTCACAAATCAAAAAGACTGGCTGGCTTTAGTTCTAAACAATCCCAATTATTTGTTAGAACTAACTTTTAATTTATTAGTTCACGTTGAGTCGCTTGAAAGAACTTACCATCAACGTCAAATCCATGGTTCTTGTTCTGTATTTCTTGAAAACTAACTTTCCTCGTACTTATATCACTTCTCAGCTCTGGAGATGCAGGTGATAATGGAAGCCAACTCATATCTTCCGCCATCTTTTGAAGCTCTGATGAATAAAATAATAGTAATGGTCCAATTACATAGAAATGTTTTACCAAGTATCTCATCAACACCAATTAAATCTCTAAGAATGAAAGTCTAGTGAACTCAATATTTCTAAGCGATAACAAAAGCATCTCGTATTTAGTCGTTTTCGTCTTTCATGAAGTTACCGATAGTCAAACGTAAGTTTACGTGGCGAGAACCAAATTCTAAACTTACCTTTAACTTTGTACACTTTCCTCGCTACCATAGAATCATTTAACAAAATGGTAATACCAAACACAAATTTCGTCAACAAATTCATTGGCTTCATCAGGTGGAAAAATATAGGGTAAAATACAGTGTCAGGAACTACAAGACAGAGGTAAGCGATACACCGTTGGATTCATAGTGGACTGAAAGGAAGGGAAAGGATTTATCTTCATTAGGGTAGCTTTTCAATTAGTTTTAACTACAAAGTAATGGCATAACCGTGGTCTCTTCTCTGATGTAGGTCTTAATTTTTAAGTTTGCCCAAGATTTTCTTGAAAACAGATTTAGTATCAGCAATATGGAAAAAGAAGCTGTCACCAGTCTTGTGAAAGAGAAAAAACATCAGACGGGCATCGAAAATAAGAAAAAATCGCGAAACATGAATATATTTGTTTATCTTTTTTCCAGAAAACATTCTAACTACAGTAAATGCAGACAACACAAACGCGGCTTCCAACAGAGTTCACTCAAATGTAAGTGCTTCTTCAGTGAATAATAATAAAAAAGGCAGTGTATCTGAAAATGAGGGAAATCAGAAAAGCCAAGTGACACAAGGTTTGAAGTGCTACCAAAGAAAATAATAATAAGTGAATGCTAGTAGTTCTCACATGTACCTAGATAGTAGCGGCCAGTTCTGATGCCTTCAGTTTCTAACCATGGATGTTCTAATAGAGGATATGCGATTTTGCCAAGAACATGAAGCCAAACGTCACAGCATAGTCCCGTTCAATTAGCCCACTTACTCCAATCGAAAACATGGTTTTCGGCTAACAAAGATGGCAACAAGCTCTCTACTTGTTCGCTAACCGATCAGGTACGTTTTGGCTTCATTCTTTCTGTGCGCATGAGATTGCTACAAGCAAATCCTCTATGAGAACATCCTTGTTTCTAACCAACCAACCGTCATACTTTATCTATGTAACAAGAACTTGTAAGTGCCTTGGAAGAACTCTTTTACCTCGTACAGATGAAAATGGATATAAAATCAAAAGAAAAGAAAACATAAGTTTAGAAGGCAAAGATGAGATAAAGAGCAATCTATTTCTAAAGAATAAAAAAAGACTATAAACCAATATAGAACGTAAACAATACTAAATTTATCAAACATTTTTAATGAAATATAACGACTATTATAGTGGAAAACTTCAATGACATCTTAGCTAATGAAAATTAATAATTTCCCGTCAATGGTATTTCTCGGCGGTATCGCGTGATCATCTGGCGAGTAGACCGGAGGACGGGAATTTTTGTATACTATTTACTTTTGGGTTAACTTCTAAAGTTGGTCGGCCGTTTCTAGTAAAATTTACAGGGAAGAAATGAACAATTTGCTCATTTGTGTGGCTAATAATATATAAAAAGAACGAAAGTTGAGTTTATTTTATTGTATAATCGGTGATAAACATAAAACTATTTGGGAAGCGGAGGGTTACCACATGATTGGATTGTGGGAAAGATACGAGCATTTATATTGTGAACATTGCTACAAATGAAAAGAACTGTGACGTATATAAGAACAGAAAGTGTAAAGATACATGACCGCACCAAACCTTACCTAACCTCCACGTTCCCATGGTCACTAATTTAAGATGATGTATAAAAAATGCAATTATTAATAATAAATGTGAACAACATAAAATCGGTGAACTGGACGTAAAGATCGATGATTTTTAAATTTTCGTAGCATTCATCAGGGTTTTAGTCGAAAACCAGACGGCCGACCAACTTTGGAAGTATTGCCTTACTTTTTATTACTTTATTTGGTGCTACCTTCTTGCAGAAAGTTTAACAAAAGCAGAGATTCTGTAGTGTTAGGTCCCATTCTTCATTTCGGAATGCTGCTGCAAGTTTGTCTTTATTGAAGACTATGTTCCCGGACAGCGATATTGCTAAGAAGATAACTTCAACGCACCAAAGTAGCATACACAATTATTCATGGACTGGACTCGTAAATGTTATGAGTAATTGTGGGTTACGATGAAAGTTTAAACAAAATATCTGCAAAAAAACTGTTAGATTCTGGAATCTTCAGACGAATGAAGTTTCTTCTAGATACCTCACATCAACTTTCCTTGGTCACACCCGTTCTTCAGATCTGTATTTGGATTTCAACATACGATCTCTGGGGCAAGGTTCTAGAACATTGGCCCCTTCCACCTCCAAAAGTCCTTGTTATGAAAGTGCTCTTTTTTATAACTAGTTGCAACGGAGAATAATGTACTGCAGCTGTAACACTACAATTAAGCTAAACTGTAGCAGGTGAATGCAGAAAACTAACATCTTATACAACTTAACTTAATTCAATATTACAGCTAGAATACATTATTCTCCGTGGCAAATTATTAAAAAAATATCACTTTCATAACAAGAACCCTTAGGAAAATATGAGAACACATCAAAATAAGCAAAACAAATCGACGTAAGATAAATTAAAACATAATACAGGATAGAACCAATTAAAAAATTTCTACCACTAAGACACCTTACCAAAATAAGCGGGACATAAAACAGTGCATTACAACCACTAATGGATTTAGGAGAGACATGGAGACCCTGAGAGGTTATTTACTTTAAAAGTGGAAGCTATTCCGGGGGAAATCTTAAGTGATTCTGAAATAAATTCGCCCATGATTACAACTTACACATAACAAATCTACATAATCATAATTGAAACACATTCCAATTAGCATTTACTAATTAAACTAACTAACTAACTCTATGGCTTATGGAACTCGCAAGTTCATCGCCGCAGTAACAAACGTTCGCCATTGGATTCTATCCTGGGCAATATCAAGCCAGTTTCCATCACGAACACCTATTTTTCGAAGATCTCTTCTAATATTGTCCTCCCAACGACGTCTCGGTCTTCCCAATGGCCTCTTTCCATCCGGTCTTCCAACTAATGAAAAAAGTACCCACCACTACGAAACCGTACAAAAATACACGTGGTATAAAACAGTAGCTAGATTATAACTTACACTTAACAAATCTACTTAATCTAAAATAAAACATTAAAATATAAATCCAGTCATTAAAGTTGCTATAACATAACAAAAAACATTAAAATAGAAAACCTTATTTAAACACAAAAACATCGGAAACTTTCTCCATGGCATCTGCATCATAATGGCGGAAGCTGAGTACTACATGTCAAAAGTAGCAAACAAAAAAAGATGGCAACTTTGATTAAATTCATAAACAATGTGTCGAAATGCTATACATAACTACTAAAAAAAATAATAGAAATCATTTCTTACAGTTAATTTCTTTCTTTAATATTTTAATAAGCAATTCAAGTATAAAAGTGATACTTCTGACTACCTTGGAGGTAAACTGGTGAATACAGAAATCACACCGTTGTTGTTGCATCAGTGATTCATGCCATTTAAAATGATATACATTTAATTAACATTTATAATCACAATTATCGACAAAACTGAGTAAACGAATCTGTAAGAAGTGAAATTCATCAAAATCAGGTAAGATTATTCTTCTATATTTAATACTATTACAAGGGGACCTGCGTTCTAGAACCTTCCCGATCTCTGGTATTAACCTGCAAAAAGTCATCCCGGTGTCGATGGATGGTTCCAACGTTATTATACAATTTGTAAAAGATTTAGCAGATGAAATAAGGACCGGTCACTCTGATCCTGGGTTTTTGGACTTGGGTAACTACGGGCTGCATACTCTACACTGTTCGTTCAAAGCAGCAATCAAAGTGACTGATTGGAAGGTCGTTGAATTTTTGCGAGCTGTATACAATCTTTTTACAGACTAAGACCAGATGCGAGGGAGGGTTAGTAAGGTTAGGTTATTTACTTTTCTTTTTATACTACTATTTTAAAAGTAGAACCACCTTGATGCACACCGAGCGTCAAACCTAACCTAAAAACTATGACATTATAAACTCGCAGGTTTGCTGAGGTGTGATATTTTGCGAGCGAAAGAAATCAAAATCTGTACGAAGGGGCCAATAAGCAGCTTAGGTGAACAGGAGCGCCGGAGGCGCAGGGGCGGGCGGCCTGGTTGGACAAGGCCCGAGTAGATTGAACCTGTGATTGCTCCGGAACGCCTGACGTATACTAAAGAGAAGCCCACTACCACTCGCGGATGTGAACACGAACTCCTCGATTGAGTGATTTACACGTATTAAGGCAATCATAAGGTTTCCAACAATCTGATATAATTACTGTTCCGGGCAAAATTTTCTCCCTAATACCACCTTTCATTAAGTTCTTCCTGTAAATTTATCTAATTTTTGCCATTTCTGCCACCCTCCCCCCGAAACTCAACTAGAACCAAAAATATATTTATATAGGCATACGTTGTTGCTTACAAAACCCGACTGCAGCCCATACGGCAAAATATAGCTGACTGTCACAAACTACACTATAGCCCTTTCAGTAGCCTTTATAATTGATTAGAATCCAGAACCATTTTTGATGAGGAATGTTTCTTCCTCCGATTAAATATCTAAAGTTTGAGTACCTTAATGAGTGTGTCTCGTACAATATAATAACATTTTCACTGTTTTGGAATACCTGAAAAATTCGAGACGAAACCTAGGACAACTCGGAACTTATTTCTACTACACACAAGTTTTGAAAAAGCTCATAACTCTCGTGGCCTCCTAACAAATAATCCGTCCTTGGAAAATAACTTCGCATATGTAGCTTCTTACGAATATTTGCTTCACTTGTGTGATTTTCTGATTCTAAATTCATTTCACAAACAAAAACAAATACAGTCACAACGATTTTATTCTTCTTTGCCGCCTCCTTGGCGTCCTCGCATTTTGACACTCATCTATCTTCAAACACCACTCAGTGTTACCAATCATATCTAAAAAAAAAACCGCATCTCGCGATCGGAAGTTTGTAATATTTAATTCCCTATCAAGGTAGGTGGATATTAAGAGAATTCCCTATATTTCCCTGATTTGTAGCTTTTGTGGAATAGGGGCGGGTCTGTTTCTCAAAACTTTTGTACTAGTATTACAAGTCTCTACACTAGTAAAATCAGTTCGCTCCACAAGTTTCTGTTTTTCAAACTTACATCTGTAAAATAGCAGCTACAAGTCCACGGACTAATATCACAAGTGAATGTAAATAGCAATATGAGTGATTCTGTTTTCTCAAAATATCATTGTAGTTGTCTACACTTGTAATCCACAAATGTCCGCAGACTAACGACGCCAACCCTAGCACTATAGTACTAAGCCTAGCACTTTCCCTTTATGTTAGCACTGCAGAATCTAGCACCATTCTTGATTCCCTTCTTGTTTAATTGTTCTTTGCAATTTCATCTCAATCGGTCTCTGCAGCCGAGTGCAGAGAGACAAATCGAAGCTGGAAATGCAATAAAGAAATTATTTTCTCTTTCCTTCCCTCTTCAAATTCAGCCATGATTCCCTAGGGAGCGGCTGCTTCTTTTAAAAATTTATAAGCCGCCTTTATGCCGTGACCCTACAAGAGTTGCTCATCCCGTTGCTTTGAAGTATCATTAAAAACATCATGAAAAACAGAATATCTAATTGTGTAGCCCCGTTTCTAAACTCCTCACAACACGGTTTCTTACAAGGAAAATCTTGTCTCACAAATGTATATGCTCTTCTGACTTATGCTATAAATAGGATATAGGAAAATTCTCAGCTTTATCTATTGTATTTGTAACTGTCTAAGGCTTTCGATTCCCTTCCCCATGATCTTCTCATATACAAACTAAGTTCAAGATTCAATATATATGGTAAGTTACTTTCCCTTCTTATAAACTATCGCAGAAATAGGTCACAACGAGTCACACTCACAGGCTCCATTTCTAACTTTATTCCCTTATCTTCTGGTGTCCCTCAAGGCAGTGTTCTTGGCCTACTACTGTTCCTATTATACATAGATGATTTGCCTTCTTTATTAGCAAATAGACCGACCAATATTCTCCTATTCGCTAATGATTGCAAGCGCTACAAGCAAATTCGTTCTGGAAAGGATGCTCACACTCTTCAAAATGATGCTTCTAGCCTCCTCAACTGGTGTTCGTCTTGGAAACTAAACATAAACCTTGGAAAATGTGCTTCTCTTACGCTCTCGCTAAAAAAAAAAATATCTACTACGCCTACAAAATTGGAAATAGTAACATAAACTCAGTTCCCTCCTTCAGAGATCTTGGCGTTATTACTGACAGTAAACTTACTTTTGCTGAACACATTAATATCATATTTCGTACTGCTATGAGAAAATTGGGTCTCCTTTACCGCTTCACTGAAAATTGAAAATCCTCATTCCCTAAGTTTGTTCTATAAATCATACGTCCCTCCCACTATTCAATACTGTTCTATTTGGTCAATGGCCTGCACTACTCTTTTAAATAAAGTAAATTCCTTAATATTTTTTTTATTGCCATCGTATCTTACAAAGTACCTCATCTCCGTACACTTCAAAAAAATGATATACTAAATGTTTCAGTATCAAACCACCACAGGTAAGAAACAAAATTTCAGACCTTATATTTCTGCACAAACTTGTCAGTGGTCATGTTTCTTGTGAGAAGCTGCTTGGTGAAATAAACTTTCATATACCCTGCAGAACAACACGCTCAAGTGATCTTTTCTACACCCGAACAGTGAGGGTAAATGTTGTACAAAGGTCCCTCCTAAATAGGATTATCAGCACGTACAATCATTTTCCAGATAACGTTGACATATTTGTAAATGAATCAACTTTTAGAACATGTATAAACAGACTATCTCTGTAAAGTTTCCCCTTTTGTTTCCTGTTCTTCTATTGTTGTGTTATGTTTACTGTTGATGTTTTCAGTGTAAAATGCCAAATTGTGCTGTATCTGAAACCCTCTGTAAATAAATAATGCAAATTTTATACTTTCCACGATTTTATGTGTTATACCTGTGTAGCTTGAATAAATCATATTTCTTTCATTAGTGATTGTTTCATGTATCTCTGTATCATCTGGTATTCATTAAAACATCTACAAATTGGTGTACAGGATTGTAAGTAGTATAAAAAGATTGTCAGTTCCATTCAAGCACATATCTATCCTAATATAATAGTTATAAAAGCGTGAAAATACTCGTACGAAGTTCAACTCAGTTGCAAGTAAGAAAATAGTATGTTTTAAATAAATATCGTCACCATCCATTTCAGCATAAAATGTGAATCAAACAAAATTTAATATGCCAGCCTGAGCTTAAAGGCTACAAATAATATTCAAAATTAAAACACAGTATTATAAATAGTACATAGCTCATCATAATTCTGAAAGTACATAAAAAGAAAACACTTAACTATTTCACCTTACTATTTATTTTTAAAAACCATCACCACACTATACATCATTCAGATTTCGTTCACTAAGAAAACTTTCCAATTCACTTAGATGTCTTTTCAAGTTCAATTAGTGTTCTTTTCTACAAAAGCAACAGTTTTCTATCATGTCTCATTTTCCTTTTAGTCTCACAGTTTGTGTTAAATTTTATTGTTTCTACACTAGTAATCAATACAGTGCCGCTGCACACAATTACACAGTTCACATAAAATAATGTTATATAGTTTCATTCACTAGGTTTTACTTTTGCTTGCAGGGTTTCACGCACATTGTCCAAATGAATGTTTACCAGCTGCGCCAAACACAGATGAAACTCAATAAAGTTAATTCTGGTATAACAATGCAATTTATTTCACAGTTCATAAAGCGCGTGAACATAATCTGGATTCGTTAGTATGTGGAGTACTGCAGCACATATTCGTTGTTCTCAAATTGTCCACAAGTACATCCGTCTTTTTCTTCCCAAACATATAGTAGCACCAGATACAACTAAGATTGTTTTCAATGTCAAAGTCCTTTAGCATTTCTTCCAAACTTTCAAAATCTATAAAGTCGGGCCTACACCAACATGGTTCTTCTTTGTTGACTATTTTATAGGATTTGTTGGCTAATCACAATGTGTTGTCTCATTATCAGTTGTGTAATTTATGTATCCAATAAAATCACAGAAAAAACAGATGTTTTAAAGCACATTTGCACAACTCAAATACCATAAATGTTCCATAAATAACATATTTATTTAATTCATTCGCGTGGACAGAAATATCCATCATTATATGGCTTCAACAAATATTTAATATAGCACAAACAATGGCGACTTTCCATAACTTTTGTTATATTTTCTTAATCTATTAGGGATAAGGTATCTACATATAAAATTTCAGCTCTTAAATGGTATACAAAACGTTTTTTGGCCGCCATATTTATTTAAAGATGGCAATTTTTTGAAAGATCTTACATTTTCGTGATCTACTCGTCAAAATACATCTTTATACCAAATTTAAGGTTTCTATCTTAAACGATGTGAAAAATTCTTTTCTTGTTTAAAAATAGTGACTTAAAAAAACTTTTGTAATATGTTTGTAATTCCTTTGTACTAATGTACGGTTCTACCAAGTTTCGAGTTTCCAGTCCTACCTGTTTAGCCTGTATATTCTTTCAAAAAATCATTTTGGGCGTCAAAATTTTTTTTTAAAAGATGACGACTTTTAAAAAAATCTTGTGTGTTTTGAATTCCTTTGTGCTGATGAACGTTTCTACCAAGCTTCGTGTTTCCAATCCTGTCCAACTCGTTTAGGCTGTATATTCAATCAAAAATCAATTCGTCCACCGTTTTTGTTTAAAGATGGCGACTATTGAGAACTTTTCCTATATGTTTGTAATTCCTTTGCACTAATGTACTATTGTACCAAGTTTCAGGTTTCGAGTCCTACCCATTTAGGCTGTATATTCTATGAAAAATTAATTTTGGCGGCCATATTTATTTGAATATGACTATTTTAAAAACTTTTCTTATATGCTTGTAGTTAATTTGCACTAATGAATGTTTCTACCAAGTTTCAAGTTTCCAGTCCTACCCGTTTGGGCTATGTATTCTTTCAAAAATCATTTCGGCGACCATACTGTTAAAGATGGCAACTTTTAAACAATTTTCTTATGTTTGTAATTCCTTTGTACTGATGTACGATTAAACTAAGTTTAGTGTTTTTATTCCAACACAATTAGGCTGTATATTCCTTAAAAAATATTTCTGAGGCCGTATTTCTTTAAGGATGGCGAGTTATAAAAACTTTTCTTATATTTTTTTCAATCTACTAATGGCAATACGTTTTCATATTAAATTTCAGTTCTGTTTCTTAAACGATATAGAAAATTATTATTTTAAACGGCCATATTGTGTCCAAAGTAGCAACTTTTCAAAAAAAATATTAACTTTATTTAACAAAGGTAAAATAAAATAATGGCTGAGCAAAGCACTACAATTTATTTTAAAAAATTAAAATTTTTGTAAACGTTTTCGCCGACTACCAAAACACTCGGCTTCCTCAGACACACTAAATCATATACACAACACAACCTTCAGTGAGACAGTTCCGTGGTTCCTGATTGGCTCTTATCAGAAGTTCCCAGCCAATCCCGTACCGACTACAAACAGTGAAATTTTAATTAACCCCCTCTCTCCTGCTCCTACTACCTTTATCTTACAAAATCAAATTAAGCCCGTTTCCTCTTCCTTCTTGTACAAACTATTTAAATAAGAAAATAAAATAAAATAGAAACTAAATAAAATCAAATAAAATAAGCAATACAATAAACAAAACTAATTATACAATAAAAGAAAAATAAGGAAAACTAAAAGTATATACAATAAATAAAGAAATAAATAAAACTAAAAAGTTAAAAATATAAAATAAAGAGTGAATAAATAAATAAATAATAATAACAAAGCAACACTGTACATCCTTACAACAATAATACAATCTATATTTTCAGGCTTCTCAATAACTTATCCCACTGGTCATCAATTTTAAGTCCCGCGTTCCAGTACATCGCTTTTCCACCTTCAACTTCTATAAATCGTGCTTCTTTCCATTTTCTGACCGTCCTTCTGTCTTCCTGTCCTAACACTTTTACTTCACTCCAATCCACTAAATGTCCCATGTCTCTTATATGTTTATATATAGCATTTCTGTCCCTCTCCAACCTAATATCAGCTTTATGTTGCTTTATCCGCTCTTTTAACCTCTTTCCCGTTTTGCCTACATAACGCATTTCACAATCACTACACTGGATTCTATATATCACTCCATTTTTCTCCATAATTTCCTTCCCCTCCTCTTCTCTCTTCACTTTTTTCTTCTTCTTTTCTCTTATGACGTCCAGTAGCCTTTTGCTTCCTTTTCTGTAAGTTGAAATACCTCCCATCTTCTTCAACATTCTCTTTATCACTTCTGTATCCTCTCCTATACTCTCTATCCCCCACCCAAGTTTCTTCTCTTCTTCTCCATATTCCTTTTGTTCCGCTCTTTCTTCTCCTTGTCTCTCGGTCTCTCCTTTCCTTCTTAACTTCAACCTCCTCTTATCATATCCATTTCTCCTTAACTGCTCATGAAGAACTGTTATCCCTTCCTCTGCCTTTTCTTTTTCACTGCTGCCCTACCTAATTCTTTATTGTATATTTATTGTATATATTTTTAGTTTTCCTTATTTTTCTTTTATTGTATAATTAGTTTTGTTTATTGTATTGCTTATTTTATTTGATTTTATTTAGTTTCTATTTTATTTTATTTTCTTATTTAAATAGTTTGTACAAGAAGGAAGAGGAAACGGGCTTAATTTGATTTTGTAAGATAAAGGTAGTAGGAGCAGGAGAGAGGGGGTTAATTAAAATTTCACTGTTTGTAGTCGGTACGGGATTGGCTGGGAACTTCTGATAAGAGCCAATCAGGAACCACGGAACTGTCTCACTGAAGGTTGTGTTGTGTATATGATTTAGTGTGTCTGAGGAAGCCGAGTGTTTTGGTAGTCGGCGAAAACGTTTACAAAAATTTTAATTTTTTAAAATAAATTGTAGTGCTTTGCTCAGCCATTATTTTATTTTACCTTTGGTATATAAAAGCAAAGCTTTCGTATGGAGAATATCATAACTTTATTTATTCATAATAAGGTACCTTTCTACCAAATTACAACTCTGTAGCTCAAATGATATACAAAATTAATTTTATGTCCGCCATATTAATTATAAAATAACGTCTTTTTCAAAACCCATCAAAGGTAAATCCAAAATAAGCGTGTTTCCTAGCTTAACAAACCAATAAATGCTATATTCACGTTCCGTCACGAGGACGTCCTGAATCCTACAATCTTGACTTTCTCCAATTTATCCACGCTTTCAAAAGCCTGTCAGTTCGAGTTTAGTCAAATAACATTTTATTCAGTGAAATCACATGTTCTTTTTATCTCAGTTTCTGTTTATCTCACTCTCAACTTATATTCAACGATACTGTTCGTGTTTGTTATCTTTCTGTAATTTACCAACGCTTTCGAAAGCTTTTTAGTGCAATTTCCGTCAATATCACATTTTATTTAGTCAGATAAGATCATTTTTGTCTCAATCAAACAGCAGCCATAACCAAAGCTGAATTAAACAATATTACTACCAATACAATGTTTCTAGATCTTTTAATAATGGCAACTATTTATAGTTTCTTATATTTATGTCAATTAAGTACTTCTGAATCAAAAATAACCATTGCATTTCTTAATCTGTTTTTAAATTATTCATATTTGTTCTTCAACTTCCAATTTCAGAGAAATCTCTGTTTGAGTATTGTCTATCCCTTTTCTTTCTATTTTATAATAAGAATTAACTTCTGCCCGCCGGGGATATACGAAACCGTGTTCTCAGCAAGGTGTGTGGTCTAGTGTGGAGGGAGAAATTGTGTGAGGTAGTATTTTCTTCCGAAAAAAATAATTACATATCTTGCTATACGTTTGTGTCTGCAACCAAAGGGGCGTGAAATTCGTACCTAATTTTTGTGTGTATATGTGCTTGGAGGCATCCGCTATACGTTTCTGTGTTGTCTGTGTGTTTTCATCAACGGAGGAGGGGTGGATATAATTAGTGGTATGCGTTTGAACATTGTAAAAAATAATTAGTAAGGGGCATGGTTAAGGTATACGAAGAGAGATGTCAATCTGCTCGGCTCGAGCGGCGAGTCTAACGCTCGAGCTCGACTCACTGTAACCGAGTCGCAGCGTGAGTCACTCTGAGCAGCGACTCGGCTCGACTCAAGCACCTAGTGAGAGCTGACTCGGCTCGACTCGAACACCTAGTGAGCGCCGACTCGACTCGAGCATATAGTGAGCTGACTCGAGTCGACTAGAGCAGTTCTAAGTACCGACTCTACTCGACTCGAGCAGTTCTAAGTACCGACTCGACTTGACTCGAGCGGCTACTGAGCACCGACTCGACTCGACTCGACTCGAGCACAGTGAGCGCCGACTCGACTCAACTCGAACACATAGTGAGCTCCAACTCGACTCGAAAACATAGTGAGCTCCAACTCCACTCGACTCGAGCAGTTGTGACCACTGACTCGACTGGACTCGAGTAGGTACTGAGTACACTCGATTCGAGCGAGTCGACATCGAAATAACTAAATAAATCTTTTTAAAGACATTCTTTTCTTAATCAATTCGTACTAAAAAGGAGAAAAATAATTTTGTTTATGCATGACTAAAGAGAAAAGAATGAGGCGCGCCATTTCCGGAATTTATGAAGTGACTGTATATGAGAGCACGTCCCATGCTTTTCCTTTGGCATGCATAAACATTTTTTTTTCCTTTTTAGTACGAATTGATTAAGAAAAGAATGTCTTTAAAAAATTATTACTTTTTATGTTAATTTAGTTTCACTATTTGTTTTTTCTTTCCTACTAACTTTAGAAACAATGATACTGGAAAGCATGATAGTCGATGTGAAGTTAGTTTATTCATCTCCTTGTCAACGTAATTTGTTGTTCTAAGTTTTCTCGAATAACTGAACAAGTAGAAAACCGAGATAGCTGTGTATAAATTATGAGGTACGATAACTTTGCATTACTATGACATCGTCCACTGACTCCTTTTCTGACGGTTATGACAATCCGCTCGGCTCGAGCGGCGAGTCTAACGCTCGAGTCTAGTCGTCGCTCGAGCTCGACTCACCGTAAGCTAGTCGCAGTGTGAGTCTATCTGAGCAGCGACTCGGCTCGACTCGAGCACATAGTGAGCACCGATTCGATTCGACTCGAGCATATTGTGATCTCCGACTCGAGCAGTTCTGAGTACCGACTCGACTCGAGCAGTTCTGAGTACCGACTCGACTCGAGCACATAGTGAGCGCCGACTCGACTCGACTCGGGCAGTTGTGACCATTGACTCGACTCTACTAGAGTAGGTACTGAGCACCGACTCGACTCGACTCGAGTCGAGCAAGTCGTTGACATCCCTATATAAGAACGTTGCATCACAGCAAAGAGTTCCTTAATTTTGGGAGCGTTGTTTCGTCCCTAATCGGCTGCCTCACGCTACTTATGTTGTTGTAAAGTCCAGGTGGATGGCACAGTGTCTCCCAGTCAAGTCAAGTCGCTGTATGGTATCCCTGGCCACTCGCGCCACATGTGGCCTGGCGTTGTTAGAGAGGAACATTATAACCTTGCGATTCACCAATGCTGGTTCCTTCTGCTATTGTGCCTGTTGCACACGTTCCAACTGCTGAAAGTGTAGGTTTAACACGAAGGTAGAAGCTTGTAGTGTACCATAGGTAGACTAGTCCACCAGATCAGAGCATGATCTTGGGTGGGTGTAGAGGTGACCTTGTGGTGTGAGGCACAGGCTCCCACGGTGACAAGGAATGTTTGGCATGCTTGGGCATGATCCGCGGATGGCACTGAAGGTGAGCACTCGATCTAATGGGTCTGTTACGGTGCCGAGAAAGCAAGAACAAATAGGCTGTCGCTTTTTGGTCCTTATTAGCTTCCGACAGTATGTGGGATACCAACTTGTTCAACTTTTGTGCCTTCCATGTGAGGGACAGGTGAAGTCTGACTGTTTCATCAGAAGCCTGGAAGCGTTGGGCAAGCTCACCACACGCTTGACCGCTTCCCTGCTCTATGATTGCTTCAGGGCCTCGTCATTTATGGCATGTGGGTGACCACTATGGGGCTCATCACACAGGGACAAATCTTCCGACTTGAATTTATGAAACCAATACCTGTGATGCGTTCATTCACAGCATTATCCCCAAAGGCTTGATGTATTCGGTGACGATTTGGTTGCGGACAAGCCCACCTTAAATTATAGTCATAACGCAGACCCCTGAACGAGATATTTCGACACCTCCATTTGTCTTCCTCACGACTCGAGCTATGACTGATATGAATTCGCGAAGCGCCTGTCTTGGTCAATGTTCTTACTCCCACCCCGATCGCTTGTCCAGCACCTGAAGAAGTACTTATTTTTGTATCAGTCATCACGTATTTCCATGCAACGTCAAAAACTAAAAGAATAATTTTGGTGACATTGTACTTTCTGGTAAGCCATTTTGTATCCTTCTAACAGCTCAATAAGATTTGAAATCGTTTCTACCTTTACATACCCCTTTTCTCATGAGTGGGCAACAACTTTAACTCTGTTTGTAAATGTGCAAACTACCTGAGCCAGATCTAACCTAACCTAAACTTACAGTTACTGTTACTAATAATTGAAAATATTTGTAGGGTTCTAATAGGAAGCGGTTTTACAGCAAAGTTTGGTAGCCATATTACCTCAATGATCAGGGTTTCATAAGACAGTTTCATTGCTTAACGAAAATTTGTGGATATCGGTTGGTGCAACAGCAAAATCGCATATTCTAGTATTAATCTGTGTTTCATTTGGGATTACGGATCAAATTGCTTTGAGTAACTGGCCATTAATGAGGCATAGAATCGCATCACCTTCGGTTGAAACTCAATTACTGAAACTAAACATCAACTCACGTTTGCTTCCCTTTTAAGAGGAAACAACTAATTGAAGTCTCAAAAGGCGCGGAATTGCTTTGGTAATCCTCATTTTACAACAGATTGCTTTCTATTATTTATTCATTTGGATAATTTCGTATTGTTATATTCATTTCCGCGTTGAGCAGAAAAGGTCTACTTTTTATATAATTTTGTAAATTTGTGTTGCAGTAACTCGTACTTCAAAATAAGGTTATATTTTTAAAAACATATGGGAAACAAATGTAAACAATTACAAGACATTTGTGACAGTATTACCAATGCCCTACTTTTAAAAAATCAATTGTCTTGTCAGAGTTGTGGGGAGGAAAGTCTTTTTTGGGGGGGACCTGTGTACCCCGGGCTGCGCCGTAGCGACGCCCATGGTGACAAAATTCAGCACCACACCGCTCTACGGACAAGTTTCAACTTCTTTCCCGTTTTCATCAATACAGGCAAAATGAAACAGACGTTTGTTCGCGCAAACGCTCCAAGTAACACCCGCAAACGTAGAAGCAAACATACTGATGGGGCAGAACAAAGTTCCATTTTTTCCTTCTGTCGTGGTTAGAATGTCAAAATTTGTGCACATGCAAATTTTGGCAACTCGAGTGACTTAACTTTGGGAGATATCGATGATATAATAGTCAGATTCCTGTTTCTGGAGAGTGAAGAAAAAGTGTGAAAATACCCTTTATATTTGTAAAATGCTGAAAAAGTGGAAAACAAATACATAGTAATGTGTACTGGTTGTAAGGCGCTACCGGTTGGAGGGCATATTCTTCACGACCGCCATCTTGAAGTCCGCCATATTGAATCTCGATTGGTTTTCTTAAATAGGAAGGGGGGCGTGTAATATGTTATTGTAGGCTAGAATTTTACAGAAACATGTATCTGAAATAAGTTTTGCCGTAAATTTATTATTGTGAGAAATAACGGCGCGTGACATTACTATGGGCTAATGCCGGCCGGGTGGCCGAACGGTCTGAGGCGGTAGGCCACCGGCTCGAAGGTCCCGGGTTCGAGTCCTGATAGGGGCATGGGAGTGGATGTTAACAGCTAAAGGCGAATCGTGACGGGCCGAAATCCAAACTTACTAGACTGGACCATATAAAAATAAAGTTTACCAAAGTTCTTTTTTTTTTTACTATGAGCTAATGATGCACTGTCTTGAAAGCACTTTTGTTCTAAAATAATAATGGAAATGTAATAGTACCATATCCATTATCATTTGTCTGCATTTAGGTTACATTTCCTTCATTACTTCAAAACAAAAATGGGTGTTTTCAGGCTATTGCATCATTAACCCATACTAATGTCACACGTCATTATCTTTCACAATGATAAATTTACGGCAAAACTTACTTCAGAAACGTTTCCCGTAAAATTCTACCCCAGAATGACACATTACACGACCCTCTTCTTATTGAAGAAAGCCAATCGAGATTCAGTATGGTAGAATTCAAGATGGCGTCCGTGAAGAGCATACCCTCCAACCGGTAGCGCCTTCCATCCAGTACTCATTACTATGTATTTGCTTTCCATTCCTTTCAGCATTTTACAAATAAAAGGTATTTTCACATTTTTTCGTCACTCTCCAGAAACAGGAATCTGGCTATTATATTATCGATATCTCCCAAAATAAACTCACTCGAGTTGTCAAAATTTGCATTTGCACATTCTAACAACGACAAAAAAAAAAAAAGAACTTTTTCATGCCCCATAAGTATGTTTGCTTAGCTCGTAACTTCTTTTATCGAAGGTAGAAACAAAAATATTTGTTTGACAGCCAAGATAATATATATTTTGGCTTATTATCTAAACTATTATATATAACTGTTATGTTTTAAAAAAGTAAATTATATAAATTATAACAATTTACCTCAAAAAATAACAGTTGTAATGTTTGCCAATCTCTGCAACATCATAATCCACCCAATGATGAGTATAGGATTGTGCCAACTGTGTAAAATTTGAAAATGCGCATAACCTGACTTTTCTATCTTAGCTAACCACACCTTGTAAACAGGCAAAATAAAAAAAAATCATAAACTCCCTAAAACGGATTAAATGTTGAGCAAGTCCTAATTTTAGGAACGTTTAGCCTAGGTACTACCGTGCCTACCGTGTTGAAAAAAAGAAAGGCAGAAGAAGAAAAAGAAGACACAAAGGAACATTTCTGTTATCCATAAGGCATTTTTTTTCAGAACTATTTGGAGCTGCTTCTGTTATGAATAGAACTCATGTGGAAACACTTCCGGTTCGAATAGCCCACTGTCGCGTAGTTTGAACTATAAGTAACAGCGAGAAGCGCTCAATCCGGAAGTTTTAGTTTGGTCTTGTGGCTAACGCATCGGGAAACTGATCCGATGGTCCCGGGTTTGAACCATGGCGTCGTTTTTTTTACATATTTTTTTAAAGAAAATTAAAGTTTTTATGTAAATGCACAAAAGGAAATTTAATAAAAGTTGCGAATTATAATTTTAAAAGAGACCACTAAAAACTAGGATGTATATAAACCTACCAGGACAGGCAAGGGGCGCACCGAGTGTCGGAAGGGAGCTAAGCGGTATTAGCCACGAGGGGGGGGGGGACGCAGCCCCTTGTTTGCGGTGGGCATAAGCAAAAGTGTTGCTAACTAAAGAGTGCTGTGCCGTACCGGAAGTGTTTCCATGTGGGTTCTCCTTAAAGAGAAGCCGCTCCAAATAGTTCTGAAAACATCGCATCCATAAGTACTGTCCAATGAAATAAAATAAACAACAAAATCCATATTTAAGCACTGCTTTTGTATGTAACAGAACTGAACAGGACGGAATAAATCGGGAAATAACAAACCGAGAGAATCTCTAATTTCCGTGGAATAATAAAAGAAGAGAAATGAAGTCAATTAGTTTTATAATATTTCTCTTTTGTCAGCGTTTGATCATTGATGATATTTGGAATTACTGTCGTTCCGATAAACATTCTGTTTCCATGTTTGTTAGTTCAGTGGAATGGTCAACCAAATCTAGAAGTATAGTGTTTCTGCAACGAGAAATAGATTTTGATAACAGGACATGTTTGTCCGCATTTTCATGTTATTACGGACGAATTGTTTGTTTAGGTGGACTAGTGAGTGAATATTTCGTACTAACTTCTGCATCTTGTGTAGTAAGGAAGGATGGACAGCCCTACGCACCTGCTAGGATCAAAGTCAGGCGCGCATTCAGTGGAAGAGAAACTGCTGTAGATAGTAGTGTTGCAGATATTATTGTCCATCCACGTTTCACATTTTGGAGATGCAAATATCCTAAATATGACATAGCAATTCTGAAACTTCTAAGTCGTATAGATCCGGGTAAATCTTCAGTTCAACCAATACCATTTGCATCATCTCATTTTTTAAATTATTTCAGTGTAGACCATGATTGTTACACGTTCGGAATTCGGAATCTAGAAACTGAAATTGATGCCAGAACACGCATCCCAATAGTAAATTTGAAAAGATTTGATGAATGCCCTGAGCTTCTTGGTCGTGACAGAGCTGAGGGAGTAGTGTGTATGCAGCGCTATGGTACCCCATCAGGGTGTGATGCTAGATTTGGTAGTCCAGTTATATGTAAAGAGACACTGGTTGGAATAATATCTAGAGTCTGTCGTTGCTCATCTTACAATACTTATCAGCAGGTTACGGATGTTGGCTATTTTCATTACTGGATTCAGGAAAATTTGGATATATATGGTGGCACTACAGTATACATTGCATATGTGAAATGGCGAGTTTTCGTCGTAATAGTGGTATGCACTATAGTGTTAATATTCGTTGTAATAAATCTATGCCTACTTTGATTTTAACAGTGTGGTAAGTCAAGCTAGCGAATAATTTTCCAAGAACCAAATATCATGGATTTCCTTTCGATAATTTAATGCGACAATGTAATATGACACCAGTCAAAACTAAAGAACATTATCAGTTAAAAATCTCATTGTTGGAATCATAACACACTTTATACATTCTTCACAACAGAATTTTTAACTCAAGCAAGAAGAGAATTTGTTTTTACGTGGAGGCTTACAAAGCAGTAATACTCTGAGAAAGATTTACCGATATATTTTACAAAGCCTCATTTTTGTAAAATTAGAGAAGAAAATTTTAATTTAATGAACATCAGCAAATAAATGGAATGGGTTGTAATAAACTGTTTAAAATAATATATTGACTATATTAATACAATGTACAGCGTGTCTTCAGTACGCACCAAGTTCCCTGTCATTTATTTATTTATCCGGAACTGGTGCAATCACTCGTTCATTTCGTACATTGGACAAGAAAAGTAACGTTTAATCAAAATGCTTTTGTGAATTTCTTTCAAATCTTTCGATGAATCTTAAGGCAACTATCGTAGGTTACAAGCAGGGTTTCCGCCAGAATTTTCAGGTTGGTGGTGGGATGTAAAGTCCAAATTGGGAGGGTGTAAGTGAGGTTTTGTACGGTTTCTATCGATTTTTCACACAACAAATTTTAAAGTTGGGAGGGGGTGTTGTTGAGACTTTGGGGGGTAAACACCTCCCTCACAGGGGGGGTTCTGGCGGAATCACTGGTTACAAGTATCAAATTCTCTAGGTAGCACAATAGGAAATCCTTGAATTGTTGATTATATGAAAGTTATAAACGAAATAGTTTTCATTCTCTCGTTCAATATACGGCACATCATGACTGGATTCAATTCCGCATTCTGAAAGCTCTTGAAAGAGATGAACAGGTAGAACAGAAAAGCTAAACAATTCCAGTATCGGAGAAAGCACGTTCAATACACCAATGTAACAAGCTAACCTAATTTATAAAAAAAACTTAATCTAACCTACATTAACAAAATCATTAATAATAATGGGATGGTACGAAGAAAATAATTTGTCACAGGTATCATATCAACATTCACGGCAGTGCATGCAGCCAAGTTCTGCGACACAAAACGTCAGCACTATTATACACGAACAAGAGTTGAAAATAGATGTTAATGATAGGAATATGAGTTTCCGAAGTTAAGGAGATATGGCAAATATGTGCATGTGTGCAAAATTTCATATCCGCAGCTTGAAGCAAATTCGAGTTGTGGACCCCTGAAATTACGTATTTTAGTCTCGCTTTAGTATTCACTAACACACTGACTCATTATATTGTTTAGGGCATTCGCAATAAGCCAGAAGCATTAAATTTGGTATAAAGATGAACACAATTTTAAGGGTGTTTCAGATATGCAATCCTTCATACATATAGCAATTTTCTCAATTTTCGTGGTAGTTAGATCCATAAACAGGTCCATTATTACATTATATCATCAACGTCAACTCAAGAGGTTATTAAGGCCCTTTATATCTATTTTTCCTTTTCATAGTGTTTAAAACAAACCCTCTTTGACATATTTATTGATAATTTTAAGTGTTAACCTTTGTCTGTGCACTATGTCGTTTATAGTTCTTAGCTTCTATGTATTTTCTGGTATCAGAAAGAACATAGTACTCACGACCTGACTGCACATCGAGTCTAATCTGTGTGCACTGAAGGACCCAGCCACATGACGTACGTTCTTCCTATTTTATATATTGTTACTTCTGAATGATTCGATATTCAAAAGCTGGTATTGTTTGCCTGTCTTTGGTTTTGACTTTCATGGACCCATCTCTTCTATCTTGATCCAAGCAGATAGCTAATGCTTGTGTGACTGTTTCAATAGTGCGTTTCACACACTCTATATACGGCAGGACATATCTTGGTCCCAAACTGATCTATCATCGCTCAATGGTTGTAAAATTTCATATTCAGATTTACTCACAATTTTATTCTACTGAAATCAAGTTTCTGCTACTGACTGCTCTTATAGCACAAGAGAATTGACAGATGAGAAAGCAAGTGACGTGTAGGTGCGGAGAAGGATTCCTCGGGAATTGAGACAGAATTGCACCATGTAAAAAGTGCGTCGTGTTACACAGCATCAATCGCAACAACTGTTAAGGAATATATTGGGATTTTCACTCAAGAAAATACGAGTAAACTTACTGGTAAAAATAAGATAACAGAGAAAGCGAAGGTCAGAAAAGAACTTTAAGCGAGCGAAGGGAACATTGAATTCGAAGAGATGGAAGAATTGATCTAATCTTAATCCGAAAAAAGATAGGAAAAAATTATTACACTCGAAGTGAAAAGGAAGAACACATTTGTCTTGTGATCAACCGGAAATTTAGTATTTGGGACACACATCAGCCAAAAGCCAGCATTTGGCATAACAGAGCATACGCTAATATTTATAAAAGAAAGTTAACTCCCAGAGAAAATACAAACTATATTACCCAAATGAAGTAAATTGATGTATTTAATATTTCTGGATTTTGTTTCAAGTGTCATTATTCTGTGATATTATATATATATATAAAAGGGGTCCTACCTTTGGGTTCTCCTAGACTTATAATAACGAATGTCAGGATGAATATGAGTGAATGTGTGTATAGATTTCTTCATTGTGAAGTCATTTCTTCTAAATGTTGGGTGGTATCGTCTAGGGATTTAGTATGAGTGAAGGGTGCTAGGTCTTGTTGTATCTGACGAGAATGTGAGGATTATAAGGGGAGGATATGACCCACTGGTTCTTTCTCCTATTTATCAAGAAAGATGAAGTATTGGTTTATTTAGTGATTTAGTATGATTTCTTTACGTGTAATTCAGTATTTGAAAAAAAGTAATCTTAAAGATTTGTAATTTTGCTCATCGCCCGTGGGGCGTAATTGTGTAATGTACCATTTTTTAAATTATATTCCACTTTCAATTTTTTATTAGTTTATTTTGTTTGTAATGGCAATTTTCATGTAATGTATTAAAAATGGTTTCTCAGCGAAGCAAGAGATTAAATACTGTTTAGTGACAGTGCCACCTCAAGGCCAAAATTGTAACTAAAGTGTTGTGGAAAGCGTAGGTCGCCATCACCGATTATATCTAGCTGCGTTGAAGAAGAGGAAGGTGTGTTTATATTGCTGCTCATATTATATGATAAGAGAGATAGTGTTTCGATATCTACATGAGGACAAGAATACAACTTAAAATCCTATTCTCAATTCTTGTGAAGTATTTACTTCAACGTATCGTATCGACGACTGTGATTTGGAATTATTCAGGCGCGTTTGGTGGATCTGCGGTATTGACGATAAGTGGGTGTCATCCCTAATATTTCAGAAATTCACACATAAAGTAAATTTATCTAGAGATATATATATATATATATATATTGTGTGGATGCCTTGTATTATAACAGCTTAACCTTGTATATTGTAGTGTTTCAGTATCAGGTAGACGATCGGAACCCACACAGCACACTATGTTAAATTAACGTTTTATAAACGTTGAATTTTGATAAGGTTGTATTTGGTGACGTTGAATTATATATTTTATCAACGTAATTTAATAAACGTTTAAAGAATGACAAGTATTAAACGTTGATTTTAAATTGCGCTCTTGAACCTTATAAATGGTGGAAAGCACAGAAGTGATTAAACGTTGATTCAACGTTGAATGTGAGTTTTCCTAATCTACAGAAACACAATTTTCAGTGGTAAATTTATGCCTAAACTTCACTAGGTGTTATATAATATAATTTTTTCTTGATGGAAATGCACTTCTGTTTGATATTCATAGAATGCCTACGCTGTGAGTTTGTTTTTTGCTCTCGTTAAGTCTTAACGGAAGGGGCTTTGTTTGTCTGATGACTTAACTCCAACGGCGTGGCCTAGATGGAAGGCGGTTTAGTTTAAGGAAGGGTGAAAGATACAAGATAGTATACTAGAAAAGGGGAATGACAACATGTGAGTATAATGTTATTTTCCTATGTTTTATCAGTTATATGTGTTTACGTTTTTGCAAATTCGAGAAAATTAGTAGTAAACAGGATCAAGCGATTGAGGATATGTACTTTCAGTACGCTATATTTCAGTAGCAAAACGCACTTATACACTATGTATAACGTGCAAGATGTTGCATGCTTTATAATATCTGTCGCATGAAGAAGATACCTGGAGAACAGTCGCGAAGAGTGTAGAGAACTAATCTATTCTATGGTGTTAGGTTACAGATAGTACAAAAGCAGATAAGGTCTGCAACGCGGCTTTTTGCGGGGGGCACGTGGTCAGGTCACGGCTATTTTCAGCCACTTTGAGTGGTTTTCGCTACCGGTTTGGCCTTCCCCCCAGGGTTGCCCCTGGTACTCGTTTTCAGAGACTGAGTCTACCTATGGGACTTACGGCCTAGGTAAAATTGTTTCAACTTCTCCCACCGGTAATCAAACCCGGATTGTTGGACTGTCACGTTTGGAGAGAAGTAAGATTAAACTTTGAGGACAAATTTCGTACCTTTCCTCCAAAATCCCTACTTATAACGAATATTTTAATCTGTGCAGATGAACAGAATAATGGAAGTTTTCCAGACCGAAGTCTAGTACTTCAATGTTCAGTACGATATGCTTTAATTGAAATTACAATTTTAGGGTTGATTCCAGGTTAAAATCTTATAATCAAAGGATTTTTTTCTGGAATCAACCCTAAAATTGTATCGTACTGAACAGTGAAGTACCAGACCGCCTCGATCTAGGAAACTTATATTATTCTGTTCATCTTCACAGATTCAAATATTCGTTGTAAGTAGGATTTTTTGGGAAAGGTACGAAATTTGTCCTGAAGGTTGAACTTTGCTTCTCTCTAAACGTTGTATGAACGTTAAGTAACGCTGAATAGACGTTTATTCAACGTTTTGTAAAGTTGAATCAACGTCAATGCCAAAATAAAGTTGCGGAAAAGGTTTAGTTCAACGTCTTTAAAACGTTTATAAAACGTCAGATTCAACGTTGAAACAACATTTCTTAGAATAATTCGATAGTTGTATAAACGTGGAATCAACGTAAATTCAACCAAAATTCAACGTTTATTAAACATTTAAGAAAAAGTTGAATAAACGTTTATTTAACGTGATTGTGCTGTGTGGGAAGTTCCACCGTGCAGTGAGTGATTTCTACCTAGCGGTTATTTTTGACGAAGTTACATGAGCGGATTCAGAAGAGAGACCCGGGGCGGGGGATTACTTTGAAAGCTATCGTTTGGAATGAAACATTTAAAGTCATTCTAAAATGACTGGGGGGGCGGAAACGCCCCCCATAAATCCACCCATGCGAAATTATTACCCGATTTGCATTTACTAAGTTTCAGAGCTTCGATTGGGAATTCAGGGGTATTAGTAGTTTGTACGAATGTCTATTTCATGTAATGTGTAAAGGTCTTTCTCTTTTTAAGGATATTTCTTTGAATCCCAGGTTAGTTACGGGATGGTACATAGCGGTCACATGGTTTGTATCTTCTGAATCTAAAGCCTTCCTTCGGTATATAGCAGGGATAATAGTTGTAAGTGTAGCTCTCAATCAAATTAAATACATGGAAAAGCATTTCCTAGCGATTTACGGAATTTAGCAAATTTTTGATCGTATGACCGGACTCGTGCTCAAGACCGGACTACGTGTTCATTATCTAGAGAATCTGAATGCATCGAGGGTTATATACCTTGCAATTGATTCCATTTTGGCTTAGTTATTGTAGTAATCAATGAGTTAAATTGAATTTCAGTACGACTGCAATATTCGAGATCGGGTCCTCGCCACGTGCTGAGTTATTGTTTGGAGCGTTAGGCGATTATTTCTTGTTATATTTCGGCGTATCATAAGTCGATTCCTATTTTTGGAATCACGGATAATAATTAGATACTCCAAGTAGTGAATTTTGGGGGATTCAAGTTGGAATTTGTATATGTGAAAATAAGATTGCCTTTTTTAAAGAAATTGTTTGTTCTAGAGCAGCTTATTTTTCGAGTAAATTACTGTTTTATTTAAGCTGGAGAGATATAATTCTCATTTGAGTTATTTGAAGAAATATCGGAAGTTTGTTGAACCGATCTATTAATTTTCATGGTCATTATTCATTTTGAATTACATCTCTGTGTGAATGTTGCATATGTTCTGTAACAAAAAAGAAAAAAGTTTTGTCCATTAAAATGTTCAGGAAATTTGAATGAATTAATTTACTTTACCAATTAAAATTTGTAATTAGTACCTACACTATAAATGAGAATATTAATTTGTGGAATCCCTCGTTGGATCCTTCCTCTGTTTCAGTGCCTACGTTGAGATTCTAAGTTGCGTTAACTTCCTAATTAACGCGTCAGGGAAGATCACTGGTTTTACTGCGGATCTTAACGGTGTAGACCACTCCCGCCATCTTGGTACGCACTTTCCATTGATTTACATGGGAATAGTTTTATTCGTCTTTTATCTTTCAGGAGCATACTTTTAACTTCTGTTTTCGCCCAGTTTATCGTCATGTTCTCTTTTACTCATGCTGTTTTATAGAAATGCAATATTTTACACACGAACAGTATAATTTCCCGTTAACAAATTATGATTTATATAGCAAACTATTAAAAATACATTATACTTATATATTTGAAGAAACTTCACAAACTAAAACTATACAAGAGTCAAAATAACCACCAAGACAAATTTTGTGAAAGCAGAACTTAAATATTCTACTTCAGAGAGGGATAAAATAAGTAAAACAATTCCCGTGTAAATCAATGGAAAGGTCATACCAAGATGGTGGGGGTGATCTACACTGTTAATTATTGGGAAATTGGCGTGATTGGGGATACCAACGAGAGAGCAACATTACAATGGGAGGTCTGGTGATAATTCCACGAAACCTTTTAAGGTTTATAATTGAATTTACGGACATCCTGGACTTCTTCTGTAGTTAAAATATACTACCAATTCAACTCAAATAAATGGAACTTTTTCTTATTAATTAGTTAACCAATACTTATTTAAACACATTTTAAAAATTCCTTTCCGCACCGTGAATAAGAAAGATGGTCTTTGGAAAATTTTATAATATGAACCATGAGAACTGGCGTTTTACCTTATCTTCTTGAAAAGACGTAAACTAAATTTTGAATTCAGCTTGCCATTTTTAATATTTAACTTATCCGATAGGTTTGTCTTATACATACAAACTTATGAGAAACACTGAAAAACAATCGTGCCTTTTTCGAAGTAACAAATAAGTGACACACATGCAGAGGCAAGTAAGACTCAATTCGACAACTTGTACTAAATCTTCTGTTTCTACAAACTGAAGAACATGAGTAGTGGGAGAGATTAAGTTGCATTTAACTACTGTACCATCATGTGTTAAGACTCAAGAAATAACAAAATAGAAAAATATAAATTCATATTGTAAGTCTCGTACAAAGTAATGGTGTTATTATAGATAAAACCAAAGCGCCCGTGTATAAATTCAAATGTTAATTTAACATTATCCAAAAGAATGAGTCAAAGTCACCATTTCCTCCTATTTCAGTTAATAAGGATTTGAAAATCGGGGATAACTTTAATAATATACACCAAAATGGCGCCCTTTCTCACCATTCCACATTTGTGTACTACGATATTTCATTTCCTTGACGGTTTGTGAACTACAAGGCCGTACCTGTCTGCCCCATTCAAAATTATTAACTCGCTCTATGGTTCTCCGCAACGCTAAGAAATGCTGCTCACACGTGTTTATAATTGGTATACAAATTGAGTCGTAAATAATAGCTGTTACTTGAAACTTCTACAGTTCCGTATTTTGAAGTTGTTCTGTGATAATCATAATACTATCCATATCACTACATTCCAAGCCTGATTTGATGAAGTACATAATTGACGTACTGTTTTCGACGGATGCCACCGTGGCTGAATGGTAGGACATCGGGCAGAAAATCACAAGGGTTTAAGTTCTAATCGAGTCGCATACAAGTGCGAAAGTTTAAGCTCAACCATAAGATTAGAGAGTAGGACGCTTACTGGAATACACAATGTAATGGAGATCGCATTTTTTTCTAGAACTACTGTAAAAATATTAGTCTCTATCTTTGTGTTTCTAGATTCAATTTCTACCCTTCCCCACCCTATAATCCCGCCCACGGACCAATCACGGATTTTACGGCTCACAGTCGGGAACCGCGGTATAAGATTAAAAATCGATAGAATATCGCCAGAATTCTCCACCGGAGGCCAGCCAGTTTTGCTTATGGGACATTTGAAATACAGAATCCCGGAATGTAGATATTGTACACGTGTTAACAGATTCTACTTGCTGCTACATTTGAGACAGTCGGCGTAAAAAGGCACATAGGTCTATGTGTCCTTTTAACGCAGAATGCTTAGCTTTATCCGCCAGTTTATCTAGTATATTACACGTTGGTACACCTCTTTAAAGTTTGCGTATGCTGTACTAAAATCTAAAATAATGTGTGTGATTTTGTGAGGAGAGCAAAAACAAGCTAAAACACAATAGAAAAATATTATGTGACAACTACGTATTAAAAAAAACAAAAAACAAAAAAAACAAAGAAGATCCTTTATGTTTAGTGATAGAGTTTAATTATTATCAGAACTTTCCAATGCCAAAACTAAATGGAAACCCTTAATTCTATTAAGAGAATATATTGGCTGTAGAGCACTATTTTATTATAAAATTCAATGTTTAATGTAGTTGGGGCTCGTGATCCTAAAATCTGATGAAGTGCTACCAAGGCACACACGGTTAACAGCTGTTTATCAATCATTATCCTGGATTTTCACGCTTAGTTGAATTGTTCTTTTTAATCTAAGATTATTGGGAATTTTGCGGGAATAGTTTCCTCCTACTTACATTCTTTATGTGACTAAGTTTACTTCCGTTTCCACTGAATAATTTATTTAATTATTTATTAAATCTATATAACTTTATTCAGTGAATGTATAAGGGAAGTTGAACTTCATCAACTTACCCTGACGAGCCGCCACTGATTTAATGAGGACTCGAGTTGTCGTTTTTCTTTGTTTAGTGTAGCAAAAAAAAAAAAAGAATCCCAATTCATCAGCCCACTACAGGCACTCCACTACGATCTTCGTAACCATAAATGAGGAACTGGGAGAAGTGTCGAGATGAAAGGAACGTTCTCTGCCGTCCGAAGGCAAAAACCGTATCTTCAAATTTGATCGAAATTGAATTCATATGTTCTACTTGGTGTTAATAACCAAATTTGTACAATTTTGCAGATACGGATTTTTGCCTAAACACGGCAGACCTTTGTTCAAAGGCAGAAAGCCGAATCTGCAATATTTGACTGAAATTGACTTCATAGGGTCTACCTTTTATTAAACAACTCTCTTTCGGTCGAATGTGCAGATACAATCTTTTGCCTTTGGACGGCAGTTCTATATGCACAGAGAAGTGGCCCTGTAGTGGTAGTGTATATGCACAGCATACTCTACGGGCAACTGGGTGCGAGTGTGAACGAGAGCTGAAACGGGTCACCGGGTCAAGTTTTGACCGGGTTTGTGCTTGAGATCCTGTGAACCGAAGAGCAAAACAGAGTTTTTAATTATTTCCCTGCGTTTGAACAGTGTTTCTTTCAGGGCCGACCAGGGATCGGAGGTGTTATCCCTAAATAACAAAAGTACGAAGTCGAAAGTGCACAGTACAAGATCCCAGATCGGGTCAAGTTTCGGACCGGGTCACCTACGTTCGCGGCAGACCGGGTCAGCGAAGGTGACCTGGTTTCAGCTCTGGTCCTAGGACTGCCATCTTTTGATGAATAAATTACGGTACAATCGGCAGGAAATAAGGAATAATACAAAAAATGCAAAATAAATCTGAAATGAACTATTGACTACCCTCGCAACTTAAAGCTTCCATAATAAGAATAACACACAGAAAATGTCTTGCTTGCGAGTGTTCACACTACAGAAACACTGGTGGGACGAAAATCAATATTTCAATTTCTTGAATACAGTGGGCATTAGCATTTGCACTAAAGAAAAAATGACTGTAATAATTGAACTTTCGGGTTTCCTGGCCGACCAATATTTTCAAGTTGAATAAACACAAAAAAATGGTGTTGATTTCAGTGATTCAACACGATGGATGTGTGGCCAATGCTGATTTAAAACAATGAACAGTGTCGTGTTACCACTGTCACAGTGGTAAATCACCCAAATCACACAACAAATAGTGTTGACTGAATACAAAAAACTGGCGGTCCCTCTGGGACACCGAACAACGTTGAACTATTACAACGATTTTTTGCAGTGTGTTATCAACTAGAGCAAATAGAAGGCTTCCAGGCCCAAAATGAGACTTCATGTTGGGGTCTGGGGATGTTAGCAGAGTCGGTCCACCAGTCTTCATAGCAAACAGTTGAGAAGGAATCCATCATTGATTATTTGTTAAAATTATTGATATATTGAAAATATTTGTGTGTGCATTTAGTACTTATAACACGGGACAACCACTGATAATACGGGACGCGTCAATTTTACCTAAAATACGGGACAGGTGGCAACCCTATCTGGTCCGGTCATGGCGGCAGTCTATTTTTCTTTGTTAATTTCAACATTCCATATACAATAATTATTGCGATAAAGGTAATGATTTTTTAAAATTTAATTAAACCACAATGTCAATCTTTTCTATCACTACTACATTACATTTGATTTCAAATACTGTATTCCAGTCTTATAATAATTTATTTGTGTGGAAATGGGTCCATAACACTATGCTACAAGTTTTTGTTTCTTTCACGGTTGAACTGTCAGTGTTATTTTATCTGAGTAATTCACATTTGAATACATTATTGTAACTAATAATAAACACTACACAAATAGGCACCAGAGAAAACCGAAAGACAAATATTTCGTTAACTAGAGATTCAATGCGATTCAAAATTGAATCCAGTACTTAATAATTCACTTTTTAATAAATTATGACTTCAGTTTATTCCTCTACTTTAGGCAAAATTTTAAGACTCATTAATTCTTCAATAAACAACTGCCGCAGTGTTTTAAGATAATTTTGAAAATGAAAGAAAATTGCAACAGTCTCAAATTAAAGAGTAAATGAACATTTTAATATGAAAGTTAAGCTTATATACACAACTGTAACATCACTCAAAACAGATACATAAACATAACTAATTTACTAAATATGCCATTAATTTAGAATATTAAACAAAAGAACACAATAAGTTTGACATCCTAAAAATTAGTTGCTGGCTCTTTCTAGCACAATGTTTCACAAATAATTGAACAACATTAAGTATATTTACACACTTACTTATAATTTTGCATCATCTCTTCTCCCTCAAATTACTAAGGTTAAAACAACATATGCAACACAACTTCTAATATAAAAAAAACGTAGAAAACATATGGCAGAAAAGGCGTTTTCACACACGCAACTCGGGTCAGCCCAGCACGGTTTGATTCGCACTTTTACGGTACCTTTTTGCACGGTTCTGGTTTTACCTTTTCCACACAGGGAAGAAGAGTTTAAGGGCCATATTTATGAATAACCCCCAAGAGTGGGTGGCTCACAGGGGCATTGAAATTATATACACTTGGGAGCCACTCATCTCTTGGGAGTGATTCATAAATATGATCTTAAATGTTTTATTGGTAGAGAGCTTTCATACCTTGATATTTTACAGGCAATTTATCGATTCTGTCGAAGGTCGATTTACTGCACTTCAACTCACTGGATCCGATTTTCTGGCTTTAATTACTTTAATCTCTGTTTATAGAACAACGATAATGTTTTGCAAGCTATAGATTAGTAATATTACCATGAATATTTTAGCGAACTTCAGAATTAAATAATAAAAAAAAAAAGGTCTTCATTATTTATTCCAAAAAAATGAACAATGTACTAAATTTTAGTTATATATTGGGGGAGAAATCGATATGGTTATAGTTCAGGAGATACGCTAAAGTTGATACGTTTTTCTGTTTGAGTTTGTTGGGATGGGGATGAAGTATATTGTCGGTTTCAAATTGAGTTTTAAAAGCTTTTTGGAAAGGTATTTTCCCGCGCTTTAAATGGGAACGGAATCGTTTCTTATGAATGTGTGAATTACTATTAACGTCCTAAACGAGGTGGTGAGCTTCTAAGGACAGGACCTACAGTTTTTGGTAAAGTGGGCTCCAAACCACTGCGTTCAATGTACTCCGACGGGATTTGAACCTGTGATCATCCGCACAGGAAACAAGCGCTCTAGCCTCTTGGCTAACCCGAGATATAATTTCTAATGAGAAAACGTTACGAAACTATGCCATTATTTCGTTAAATACGCACTCGACGTAATAAACAGATACATAAAATATATTGCATAATGGCGGCACGATGATTACTAATGGCGCCGCTTCGTGTTATGAAACATGTTTTCCTAGAAAAATCACTGCATAATGCCGAGTGAGCAAGGACGGGTTAGTTATAATCAGGTTATATTATATTTTTTCATTATACGCGATTCACATTGTAAGAAGAACCACACACACCACCAGGGAAGGGGACACATACACACCTCAGCCTACTAAAAGCAGAAAACCTGAACCGTTACCCAAGAACACAATAAGGTTCAAAGCGGGACAAGCGCCGGGTAAAAACAGCCAAAGTGTCGAACATGAAAACACTCCGGACGCTTCCCAGTGAAGCCTTGTCAAACTTCACAACTAGAAGGTGCCCTTGTGTGTGTCTTCTCCCTAAAGAAGGATGAGAAAGAAAGAAAGTGAACTTCACTTTCATGTGGACAAGTACTCAGACTAGAAACCGGCCAACTGGACCAACTCAAACGGGTCACTCGAGAGCTAAGTCACGACTTCACCAGCCGAGGTCACGACCTACTACCACTCGACGGATGAGAAAGATAAGTTATCAGACTATCGAACCAAAATAAATACTATCTCTTATCATCACGACACACAAGTATCGAAAAAAATCCCGAAGAGGGAGCGCACGATTACCGAAGGATAAATGAATCTGAAATGTAGCACAGAGACAGGCATAAGCTGAAACGATAGAAAGAAAGGGTGGAGGGGTGACAGAGAAGGAAAGAATTCCCCATCCCACCAGAGAAGAGAGCGCAGAGAACAACCCATATCACCGCATAGAAAATCCCAGAGTAGCCCAAGCCTCCACACACACAGACTTCAGATTGGAGGCGATAAACCAAAGTTTATCCATAAACGCATATAAGTCACCGAAGTTAACTTCTAAAAGCTCAAATGAAAGCGGTGGCAAAAATAAAACATTCTAAATCTCATAAAACAACGAGTACATAGCAAACTCTTCACACGCACCAGTAATGAATGAACCACGCACTACAGTAGAACATACAGTTGAAAACTGCACCAGTGACATTCGTCGTATTCTGGCGCAAAGAGTAGGAGAAATAAAAGTTCTAATGTACTACCTATCCGCCAGAAGCCAGCGATATTGTCCCCTAGTGTACAAGGTCAATGTAGAAAATATTGAACTCAACCAACGTGAAAATCAATAAGAAAACATTAAAGCATAGAAAGTTTAATGTGCGTGCACTCACTTTAATCAAAAGAAAAATTCAGTTCACTATAATACTTTTACTGTACACGACAGTGTAGGTTCAAAATAATATCTACGTAAAACCATTATTATTTCAAATTGACTTAAACATTAGCTACTCCTACATGCGATAGAATTTCAATAAAATGTTATAAACCCTGTTTACTAACTGTTTACTTCAGAAAAATGAAAGAAAAGTTTTAGTTAATGAACACAAATTATTCAAAAAATTCGAATCGCCATAAGTATTGAAGTTTACTTACACGAAAAATAAAATCATTTGTATTTGAGTTGAAAAATTCACATTCCTTGAAGGAAGAAACCCGGCAGATTATATTGCGGTTTGAAAAAAAAAAGTATGTTTGAAATTCGACATTCTGTCAATGGAAAATCTTTCTCTTATACAGTAATAAAGATATAAGCTTTAACAAAATTATTTCACTTTGATATTCAAGTCCAAAATTTCTTGTTTTGTAAAATAACATGAGAATCTCTGTTTTACATGTAGACGTCAATAGTAATTACAAACATTCGAAAATTCTAACCCTTTCCTGCTATAACTCTTTCACTATAAACTATATGCCAGTTCCACTAAAAGCACTTTCTAAATTTCAATCATTAAACAATGAACATGGCAAAGTAAGATTTTGACATTTGTAGGTATTTTTCGAAATAAATATTTAAAATTTCATAACATAAATTCGGATACTATTACGGGTTTAGAGATCTAGAAAGTTCTGAAACAGGTTGAAATTTAATGTAAAACAATCGAGCGGAACTAAAGCCGACGAAACAGAGCGCAAGTATTCAATCATTACCGAACGAATAAAATATCATGTTGAGCTCATCGTACTAAACCTCTCGCATTCGTAGCTAAAGGAATAATTTAACTGAGTGCATAAAGCACAATATTACTTAAAAATAATATAAACTTTAAACGTATAAAGAAAGAAACAGATCTATTGACGGTTTCGGCTTATCTAAATCAAAGCATCATGACATATGGACGACCCATGTTCCCTTACCTAGTTTAGTTCTGCATAGCTAAGAATCAACCTTACACTAAAAATGTCATAAACAACATATTGCTCATAGTGCACAACACAATTACCACTGTCGAAAACAGCATTTAGATGTAATTAATTTTGCATACTAAAGTCCAAAACACGAGAAAGGAGAATATTCACTGAATTTCTAAAGATGTCTTCCTGTTGAGACAACCAGTAGAGCAGAGAAGACGAGAATTTAGTTTCCAAATTTAGCTGCCTAGGTAAGCTGATATGGTTTCGTAATTATATCTTCAACAAATATTTACTTTACCTGGACAGGCACACTGATTTAAAAACTCGAAGAGAGTAATTTAAAAGTATACTTAAAAAAAAAAAAACTTCACGAAGAATCAGTGGCCTGCAGCATCTTCTTATCATGACATCTTACGGTATATCTACTAAAGGAAGCGCCTTCTTCGTCGACAGATAACGAACGAAGGCGTAGGAACAAAACAAACCAGTATATTTAAAAACTGGAAATAAATGAAATATTAAATAATATAAGAAAATTAATAAAACCTACGAGCAAGGATTCTTCTTAGCTGGAAGATTTGCCAATAATAAAGAAACTAAGATGAGCTAAGATCCTGGTCCATTTACGGATGCTGACACTATCATCAAATCAGAAAATGAGTAATAAAAGGATGACGGAAGGAAGATACGTCATAAAGTAGTTTGAGAAATAAACCTTGCGCCAGGATAGCTAACAAAAGAAAATTATACTTTTGCTCGACAAATATGTGAGAAGATGGTCAAAGTATATTGATGACACCGAGATCATTACAGTAAAAATTCTTTTGCCTTTGAAGCTCAACACAGTAAAAATGGTGACAATAATAAATAAAACAAATGGAACGGAGCTTCAAGACCGTTACATGATATTTAACTCTTACTTCCATATGCTTGCTCCAACTCTGAAGCTGGAAAATAAGCCCACGTACTTTTAGCTTTTACACTCTTATTTCATACTTCCATGACTCAAAACTTATTATAATCAACACTTCCACAGAGTTTGCAAATATTTCATCTACCCCGTAAATCATACCTTTTTGGCGACCATAAAGTAAAGTTCAACATTTATTGAAATATTAATTATGCATGGTTTTTTGTAACATACTTTTGATTGCTGGCTGTCGCTAGGTATTTATAGAAGTGTAAGTGATAGTTATTTGCAAGGGAAAGAGTAGTATAGAGCGTACATAAGGCTCAATAGCTGGCGGGCATAAAGTGAAGTTTACTCTCGTTACTTTGTCTTGAACGTCACGTATTTTGCTAGTAAAATCACTAAAACAACGACCAAAGATCGAAGATGTGTTAGTTAAATTGAGGTTAAATTATTTCTTTCAAAGTACGCTAAGCACGTGACGTGTTAACACTAACTGTATATACTCGTCCCAACACGGAAGCTGCAAAATAGTCATCGTAATTCTCCTGTAAATTTTAGTTTTCTTGGCGACCATGAAATAAAGTTAATCCGAATTTATATTATAGGAGAATTTGAAACCTTGGACTATATCCGTTGAAACTTCATGATCAAATAATTGTTGATTCGCTCAGAGTTTATTTCTTTCCACGTTAGACAAGTACCAAAAGTAGAAATGGCAAAATAAAATTACTCCTGAAAGAAGGGTTTAATGGTATTAAACCCTTGTATACGGACATTTTCGTAATGTTATACTCATTGTGAGCCAGCCATCTACACCTTCAATCCGTTAACGGTTGGTTCTGAATCTTTAGTTTTAAGACATAGTGCAGTTAAACTTACCAAGTTTTTATATTAGCATAGTAATCGTACGGAAATTGAATTTATTATTCTAAGATGGAAGATATATGGGTCTCATAACGATTCACCCGCTATAAAATATGTTATTTAATATTATTACATTTATTTATTATACGAAGCCTAATAGGCCTACAGAATGTACCTGCAGAGAACATGTATTTACATATGACAATTTTTTATTTTTCTACAGGAAAATATCAGTTCTTCTTCTTCTTCTACTACTACTACTCTTCCACTTGGACTACTTAACTACAAAGTACTCGTTCATTAAATTATTAAGTGTCAAGCCCCATATTTATTGTAATCGGTTTAAACCTGCTTTTACCTTTCGTTCGATAGTAACAAAACACAATCGTTTGTAGAGCGTACCTAGCCCAGTTTAGCACGCATATGGAAGTGGCCCAATCCCTGCACGCGTTGACTCGACTCAGCTTAATTCAGTGTCCACTTCTGTTCACACAGAGTATCTGGAGTAGACCCGGGTCAGGGCGCGTGTGTGAAACGCCAAAAATTAGTGGTTAGGTCACATTAATCTAGGTCGCAATGGTAAAGTATGTTAAATTTTAGGCCATTGCTACGTGCACGGTATATAGTGCTTATGTACACATCAAGAGGAAATAACGACACAATTTTCGTAAACAGCACTTTTGCGTATGTCCACCGCTAACCAAGGGCTGCGGCCCCCCGCGGCTAACGCCGCCCAGCTCCTTTCGGACGCACCGTGCTCCCCTTGCACACCTCGCTTCACTCGGTGTGCATCCTTCCCGGGTGGGTGTATATACATTCTAGCTTTTAGTGGCCTCTATCTGGTATAGTAAATCACTACTAAGTTTCATAATGCGTATATATCTATATATAAAGTTAATTTTCTTTTTTAAAAATTGTAAAAGCTACCACGCCAGGGTTCGATCCCGGCACCTAAGGATCAGCTTCCCGATGTATTAATAACTGGACTAAGCTGGGAGCTGGCCGAAGAAGCGCTTACCTGTGTTACTTATAATTCACGCTCTGAGCCTGCGCGACAGCGTATGTTGACGTGTACGCAAGCGCTATGTACCGTGCACGTCAGACATGCGCGTAGACACTCCCTAAATTTTAATATCAAGGAAAACTGACTAATTACAACTTTGACATTGAAATTCTTCAAATCTGCATCATAGTGGATTTTATAAGTTTTGAAATTGAAAACTATGTGGAACATCTCGAGGTACTGAACTTAATAGAAGGGTGTACAGTTCTGTACTATCTCGTTAGTATCGATTAAGTTAGGTTAAATTTGGCTCAGTTCTCACTTTATAACGATACACTTACGTAATTATTCTGACAACAGATACAAATATGGAAGGGAAAACGTGTTTCTTTTACGTTGCTCCATTGTACATTATACACAGGACGCATAGTAATTTACACTCAAGCCAAACTAACGTTGAAGTGCATTAATATCGATAAGTTTCTGTATTCTATATGACTACCGGAAAATACTTCAGTCTTCTACAAAAGTGAATCAAACACATATTAATCACTAGGAAAAATGTATATTTATTACAAATACTATTTTATTTACCTATTGAATTAAAATTGAGCACAATGAACTAAGTAAATAATGAGAACTAAAGTAATTCGATAAAAGTACTATGTAATAGGATTATGGTAGAAGTAAATGTGAGAAGCACAAATGGCCCTTTATAAGGTACTGATACGGTATTCCTGTTAATCTCTTCTATCAACCATTCCCTGTTTTCACCAATAAATGTACATACAGTCATTGGTACTCGCAATCTGCAACGGCCAAACCCTCCTACAATGCCTGCCAGCACATAATCACAAATCAAAGGCGAGCCTAACATAGCAGAACAGTCGAGTGGATTTCTGTTTGTTGGAAGGAACAAACATATAGGTTTTGTTCCCTCAAAATCAGTGTGTAAAACTTGGGAACATTCCGTATGATTTCGTATCTCAAATGAATATTCTTGTAGTTTACTAGGAAGACGCTTCTTCTTAATATGCCAACCAAATACGAAACATACTTGTGCTCTGTCGTCTTGTTCCATGTAATTTTTCGGAACTAGTGGAGCAACTTTCACGTCAGGTGTAGTGAATGCAGATTCTAGTCGCAGCAACATAATATCATTTATATTGAACCGACATCTAGGTTTATCAAAGTCAGGGTGCTCATACGCTCCTGTGATTTTTCTCACTTCTTTAGACTTATTACCAAGAGTTGGGTTTATTCCTGGATATATATTGCAAAGGCGAAGGGCCAGTAGTTTTCCGGTTAGGTAAACGTACCTACAAGACGCAGCTGTGAGTACCCATGTATTTTGAATAAGAACTCCACCACACAAGTTTCGATTCCACTTTACAAATACGACCATTGAAGACCTTCTTTTATCATATGCTTGACCTCCGGTCATGTGGTACTCTCTGTCTTGCGCCTTTGAAAATACTATTAGTATCCATAACATTACGAAAACTAATTTAACTTTCATAATATCAGGTGTTGATATGTTCCACAGAAGGTTCTTGTTGTTCATGTGATAAATCCAACCCAAAAGCATGGATCTCGATACGGGAGACGGATCTACTTCTAGTATATTCGTTCTGTTCTGTTCTATTATCTACTGCGGAAATGGCATTAATTAAGCCCATCCATTGCACATTCGTTTTAAAAATTGCTGTTTTATGATAATATTATAATAAATTACAGTTTAACAGTCAATCTGTCTTAATAATTGTTATGTTTTAATGTCAGTTATTTATAAGTTGCTATGGTTACATTCCGCCATAGGAATTCACTCTTAAACTCTAGTCACAGTCACTTTTAAATGTATATCTCACTGTCAATTTTGAATTTCACCTTGCAGAACTATGAAACATTGATATGGTAATCTAGCGCGGAAATGGCTAATTATGCCCATCCATTGCGCTTTCGTTTTATTAATTGCTGTTTTATAATAATATTTATAATACAGTTTTGCAGTCTAACAGTCTTAATAATTGATGTTTTAAGGTCAGTTATTTATTGGTTGCTATGGTTTCTGTTCGCGATAGCTGGCAGTCACTCTTAACTCTCTTGTCACTGTCGCATTTGATGTTATCACAGTTAATTTTGAATTTTCATGATGTAAAACTATTATATAAAACACTGCAACACTTTATAACACTACTGAGTAAATTTTCTTGAAGGAAAGGTCGTAAAAGCTTTGGAATATTGTAAAAAATGCACAGCAGATTTCAGCAGCTTTCTTCTAGTTCGCCGCCATCTTGCCAAATTCCCTACTTCTAATGACTCGAACTTGAAGCCAGCACAAACCATGATCACCTGGAAGGTGAAATTGATTAAAAAAACAACAACAACTGAACATCACGTTCCGTACAATACCTTATTAAAAATATTCCATTCTTCCTCCTTTCTTCCTTAGCTAGATCTTCATCCATTCTTTGCTTCCACACACCCATTCATAGGCCAACCAATAAGACGCAAGTAAATCCAAATTCACCAGGCAAGAATAATAGAAAACCGACGTCAAGTTGACCCAGGTTAATTGTATTGGGCCAATCGATCCATCTCTCTTATCTAAATCCATGCCCCCAGAAGAAATGGAATGTTTATGTCACAGGGATGCCCTTAGCAAAAATAATTGAAGCCTGACGTCACAATGTGTTCCGCCACCTTGGTCACCGTAGTTTGTAATTATAATTGGCTCATATTTCCCCAATAGGAAATAAGATGAAGATGAAGAAGATAGCTCATTTTGTTGTATTGCATAATTATTCAGATGGCTCAAACCTTCAGGTTTATGGCCAATAATTATTTAATCTAAATTGTTTAGTTTAGTTTAATCAAATAGTTCGTTTCTGAGTCCATCTGCCTCGTCTGGCAAATGTTTATCTTCATCACCCTTGCGTCGCGTTCTTGTTTCTTGGTCGTCATCTTGTTCCACATAAATCTAGTTCAGTCAGATGCAGAGAGTTAATTTCTTCTGAATCTTTCTGTTTTGAAAAATTTCGATCTAAACAGACAAAATAAACCAATATTCTTATTTCTAGACACACAATGTCAGTAATTGTTCAGCAGACATTTCGTAAAGAGCCAAGCAAAACTATATATAGGGTGTAACAAAAGTCAAACGACAACCTTGGAGCTACAGAAAGAAAATATACACACAGGGAAATATTTAAATAATCTAAATATTGGTGACCGAGGTGGAAATTCCGCCGCGTTTCCGAGCTGTAGGCTGACGAAAGCGTAGGAGCTTGATAGTTCCAATAAATTTAACAGTAAAGCTGAGGCGGCATGGTATCATCAGAGACTTCAAACCTGTTTTATCCAAAAATGCATTTTTCAAAGTTGTGTAATGTGGATGTAATGTATTCCTCTCAGGAAGTAGGGGATTTCCAGAAATTCTCTGAAGTAATGGTGGGTCAAAATGAGAATGAATGGAGGACTAAAGGCTTGGCGCCATATCCGGTTTGTTGCCATAGCAGCGGCGGGGATCAAGTCTAAATAACAGTGAACAGTCAAGTAAGTTAGATGGTAGGAACGTAGACAGTAACTTGTGGAAGTAATGGCTGATTTTTTTTCTTTTTCTGGTTTTCATCCTTTTAAAGCGACATGTCTCTCTCTCATTGTAACGTTTGCAATCTGGTACGAAGTACATACCCATGATGAATTATTATTATCGAAGAAACTACATAAACCAACCACTGTTGTTTAGACTTGAACATGGCGGGTTACCATGATGACCAACCGGATCTGACAGAAGACTTTTGTGGTCTATAGGAAGAATTTCCAGCAGGTAACGATAAACCCTCTGCGGTAAGTTGATATGCAAAACAACTTTGATATAACAAAGAATTTTTAAAGAATTTAGTGGTTCCATAACGAACAGGGATAAGAATTACGTACTTTCAACGAATGATTTTGTTTGTTTGATATCAACGAGAGAGAATACGATTGCAGTTTGGATGGTGGTGATTACGTATGTCATATTTATTCATACGAAAATCGTCTAATACATGCTTATTTCGACCTACGACAATCGCCTGGTCCACTGCAAACCTATTGCACAATTTTGCATGTATTTCTTGGATACAGTAGGTTTGAAGTTTATAACTCTACCATGCCTCTTTAGCTCTACTGTTCCAGGTATTGGGAATTACAAGCTCCAAAAATTCATTTTCTCACTCTTTGCTAGTCTGTAGATCTGAAACGTGGGTGAATTTCCACATCGGTCACTAAGATCTTTTTCCTTATTTTGTAATTCTGTGATTCCTGTTGTAACGTATGAAGGTGTAGCAAAAATACACGGCTAAAATTTAAGGGTTTCCAACTTGGAGTCCAAAGTCGACGCCTAACAATAGGTACTGTGGAACGCCTGGAGCATGTTCACTTGGAGCAATTTTAACCAAACTTTGTACACATATCACTTACAATCTGTAAAATATACTGTGAGGGTGAGAAGAGGGTGACATGTAAAATTATCTAAAACGACCGATATTAATGTCAAATCTATAGTTTTCGGGATCGCTGAGATGAATAGTGACACTCACACTCCCGATGCCGTTTAAGTCCAATTTCAGCCCTCATCGGCATGGGAGATGAAGAGGGGTGAAAAATAAAATGTCCAAAATTACATCGATATAATTAATTCCTTTCCCTGTCTAATAGATGATTGGGATAAATAAATACCCGGGCAACGCCGGGTAATCAGCTACTACTTGATAAATCAGAAAGGATACATTCAATGAAAATTTCGTTTCCAACATCATGGTGGATATCAGGAGTGAAAACACGTCACCGCGTTATCAGTGTTGCCAACGTGGAAAAATGTTTAAAAATTTCAAATGGCACTACGTTATGTTATTAATTATTTTGCATCTTTTAGCGATGATAACATAGGTAAAGTATACATCACAGTGATGCAAACTATGGATAACACAGAAAGGTTTTCGTGATCTTATACAAACTACACACTGTATTAGGAAATTTCATTTTATGCCTTATCCTCTCTGTGCTAGGGATCGTAGGATCGATCTCTGGTCATGCCATATGGGCTTTGTGGTGGTCAAATACCGTGTGGGTGTGTTTTCTCGGTGTTCTCCCGTTTCTTCCCACTTTCTTCATTCCATCATCATCCATCCGGCCTGAGTCAAAGTTGCCTAAAGGCCTTATAACTCAATTGAATTCATCAATTCCGTATCCATAGTTTGCAACATTGCGGCGTATGCTTCGCGTATGTTGTTTATCAACACTAGAGGATTCCAAATACCCAATAACACGACGTAGTGCCATTTGAAAAATTTAAATGTTTCACCAGGTTGGCAACACTGACAACCAAGTGACATTGTGTTTTCACTCCTGATATCCACCGTGTTGTTAGAAACAATTTTTTATTCAATGTGTCGTTTCTGATTTATCAAGCATTATTCATCTTTTTCCCAGTGTTAGTCGTCGATATTAGGCTAAAAGTTGGAAACACTGTATCTCCAGAACGAAGCGGTATATCAGCCACGTTTAATAGGAATTTCATTCTTAATATTCACAATCACCTCTTACATTACATCTTTGCATTTGAATTTATGTTATGGTCATTCATCTATGGCTCAAGACGGGATACTGAATGCAGTATTTCGACTTCTATATCAATGTCTTTTTATTTTGGTATATAGTTAGGTTAGAGGTACGCTAGATTATAACGAGTCATTATGATACCAGGGGGAGTACCTAAAGTCCATCAAGTCCAAAGATCCAAAAAAGGGTGTTTTTGCAACATTCTTTGAACAGTACATTTACAATTACCTGTATTATTATGTTCAATCTACATTCTACAATGATGCAATTTGAAAACAATATTTTAGCTTGGTTCGAGACTTTCTTTCCTTAACCTCTGACTAATGATTTCGTTAAAATGTTACAGTGACATAACCGATAAATAAGGCTTCTTTAGCGGTTGGACTTTTACATACTTCCCCGAATCGTTCACTCAATTACATTAATGTGAGGTTACTTTATAGCAGAGTAGTTCTAAGGTTAGCTAAGTATAAATTAGTTACCTTAAGTTATGCTTCATTTTGGTATATGCTAGGATAGGCTAGATAGATGAGGTGTTACGGTATTCAGGGGAGTATTTAGAAAGTCCATCCTACTTTATTTTATGTTAGTTCAAATTAACTGTTCAATTCCGTGAATAATGCTCCATGCATGATATAGGAAAGCCTAAATAGATTTTGCACATTATTTTCTCATAAAACAATGGGTTAACTATAGTAGTGACGCACCAATTTTTATAAATTTACAGGAGGAATTGAGATAATTGTTTGATGTTTGAGAGTATTAGGGAGATAAATATTGATGTTGGTAACATTTGAAGTGAATAATGATATAGTTTTAGTGTGTTTTGAAGATATTTTAGGACGCACTGCATGTTGTGGCGGAAGGAACTATTTTGCGTAGAGTTACAGTTGTCATGTGGAAGGCGGTAAGGTAGTGTTGAAATGGCGTGTCTTTGTGATGATTATGACAATTCTTGCGTTATTGTTATTGAATCGTATGGAAATGACGAGGGAAAGTGCATTTTGAAGGTTATTTAGCAGAGTATTTATGTAAGGAAAGGAAAAGGTCCCGAAACAATTGTACACGACTTTCTAATGGAAATTGGGAGAGTTAACACGCCTGTATGCTGAAGGTAAGTGTGAATATGTGTCAAAATACATTTTGTAAAGATACATGACCGCACCTAACTTTACCTAACCTCCACGTTCATATGTACAGTAATTTAAGATAATCTACAAAAAGTACAAGAAAACAATTGCGTAAGCCGCTCGCCTCCCATGAACACGTAATGTGTGTGTTTTAAGTGATTTTGGTTTGGTTTTAGTGATTTTAAAATTGGTGCGTCACTACTATAGTAATGCCAAAACAATATTCACCACGAAATAGGAACTTTTCCTATTAAACTATACCATGCTCAATTTGAAGTGAAATACATTCAAGCTAGCCTATATACCCAAACCAGACAGACGGTTTTACCTTGAAGTAGACTGGGATCTAAAATATCTGTTAACCAACACTTGTGAATCGATTTTGTTAATTGCTTAAAAAAGTAAACGCTCAAGCTTTCAGTGAGTTACTAAAGTACACTGATTACAGAAATAAATTATAGTCAGAAGATAAAGTGCCTCAACATACGCGTACAAAAATTTATTTTCATTGAAAGTTGATATCTTCGTTTTTTTATCACTCCTACCGATGCATCTACGCGAAACATGCATCACGACAGCTGTATTTGTTTAGTCTTGAACTTATAAAAAAGTAACTTCGGGCATATTGAACTGAAGATTAAAAGTGAAGATAAGCGGGCCATAGAAGGTTGTTTGTGATAGAAGAAAGTACAATACAATACAATCAAAAGTGCAAGGCAAAAATTCAAAACTAAAAACGGCAATTAAAGAAGTTTAAAGACTTTTATGGGCAAGAATGAGATTTAATATAATCTCAAATGCCATATAAACAAGAAAAGGAAAAAAAAAGTATTTGTTTAGATAGATCAACTTACTAAATATATTTAAAATATTAAAATTTTATGTGGAAGTGGGCGACAAATATGGCGAATAAACACCGGTTGTCATGAACTACCAATTGAATTCATTTGTTTCTTGGCTTCAATCTCGTATTACAGCAGAGATAGCTTATACCATATCTTCTTTTTTATAACATCCTTGGTTTATGTTGTCAGCAAACATCAAGATATATAAATATCAGGTAGTGAATTTCCTTTCTTTAATGTTCGGTGTATAAATGGTTATGACCTCACTTGGAGGGTACTGTAGATTACAAGGAACTTAGCTTAAGCGCAATGCTTATTACGCTAGGCGTTCACTGAAGATTTATTATGATATGCATGTTTGTTTAAATTCTTTGACAAATGTAAGGTAAAGTAACCAAATAAGAGACGGTTTTTAAATGCTTATAAATGAGTGATCGAAAGGAATTTGTGCATACTTTCACTTCCATTCTTTCATTTATTTATTCTATTTACAAAATACATCAACTTAAGTTTAATTAAATATACATATTTATCTTTTTTAACGTAAACCAGAAAAAAAAAAAAACGAACGAAATCTAGTAATTTTCGAAGAGGTTCAAAATAAGAGATACCTGTGTTTTTATCAAATTACTCGTGTTAAATTAGAAAAGTACAGAAGGTGGAAACACCGAATGAAAGCAATATTTAGCTTACAATTTGCCTTGGAATATAAACATTTAACAACTTTGAGGATTAGGTGCGTTAAAATGTTTTATAAGCTTGTGCAATTACACAAGCAAGACAAGTGATTAAAATTTACAATCTAACGCTTTGGGTTCTACAGCTAATTAATAAATGAAATTCCGAATTGTTTTATATTTCATTCATATAGTTGTTTCACATATACTGTCTCTTATTCAGAAATCTTAGACCCTCTTATTTTAGATTCTTAAGGGTCCACCATTCTTTAGATTAATATGGTTCTCTCAGTTGATTGCCAGATAACACCCAATTTTACGGAAAGTTTGGAGTAGCCTTGTTTTCCCCCTACAGTGATAAACTTACCGCATATAGTTTGTTTAAATGTCGGAGCAAATTTGGTATTAGAAACTTGGTGCATCAAAGTTTGCTGCAAATTTAGAATTACAAACTTGGCGCATCAAAGTTTGCTGTAAGTTTGTCTGAACTTCGATCTATCGCATGTTGTAAACTGTTCTCTCTCTAAAGGAACAAGCAATATTCTCTCACTCTCTCTCTCTCTCTCTCTCTACCGAGAAATGCATATTCAGTTTTGACACATGTTTTGATTCGTGAGCGTACCTGTATAAAGAACACAGACAAGCGACAACTGGTACTATAGTATTGTGGTTAATGTCTCGGAAAGCTACTGCGGTGATACGGGTTCAATTCCTATGGTAACTTTTTTCTCTTTTTGTAAATACAGTACAGTATACGAATTTTTAAATTGTATAAAAACACCAACGATTGGTTAGGTTAGGATTTTGTTTGAATCCCGGCGTACCAGTTAGTAGTCCAACAGGAAAAATCACTGTTAGTTTATCACTGTAAGAAAAAAATCAAAGCTAATTGAAACTTAGTTTAAACTAACATACTATGTGTGAAATTGGCAACCAGTTTGTTTGAGTAATATCATCAACCCGAACAGAAAAGTACACATCATTATAATGCTCTTGAGTTCACTCGCTTCCGAAAAATCACGAATCAGCTTCTTGATAGCTCTATTCTAACGTAGGATCAACATAAACTTTTCCAGCTTCGAATTAAAGTCTACATAAATGCGTTTATTCCAGAAACTGATTTTGTAACATAAACGGAGTTGTAAAATGTACTTCGTTCAGCAGAAAAAAAAAACAAAAAACGTGGAGTAACAGTAAAGTGGAGGACGATGACAAACAAAGGACGTGACTTCGAATCGCACTGCAGAGTGAAATCTTTTCTCGCTGGAGGTACGATGTTGTCTCCCAACGTTTTCAAAATAAGGTTTGTAGCAAGTTTGTCCTGAGAGATTTGTAGCAAGTTTAGAGTGCTAAGTTTGTAGTAAGTTTCGCATCCGTCAACAAGTAAGATTGTAGTAAGTTTGCAGCCTGCAATGCCAAGCTTGCTGTAAGATTGGATACTGCAACGCCAATATTGCAGCAAATTTGCTCTAAGTTTACTGTGCTATTCGGGGAGGAAAGTCATATGGTATTTAAATTTAAATCTAAAATATATTCTATATGTTAAATAGAGGGAACATAGATGACATCACATGAAGCCAAATAACGTTCAGCTGTAGCCATATTGGGTGGCCCCTCTATACCGATCACTTTGAGGACTGCCATTTTAAACGCACATTTCTGCCGTGTGACTACAGTATGAGCTTAAATGTTCTGTTATAAAAGTAACAGTTAAATAAAATAACAAAAAAATACAGCATATCTCTTTAGAACTGGAATTTATTGATTCGCAGCTATCAAGGAACAGGATAAGAACCATTTTATGTTAATTCTCTGCAGCTTGTTATGTGTGTAGTAGTAAATGTTAAATATACTATAGGCTATATATAACCTTATATACGTGCGTAAGGCGTGTAGAAGCAAGAGTCACGTACTATTAATACTTGGTACAGTAAATAGGTGAAGTTATACCCTATGCGATGCGCACGCGCCATGAACGGCGCATGGGGATGTGGAGGGAGCGCTCCACAGGTCGTCCACCTGTGGCACAAACTGAGATGGGTAGTTAACCCACGCTTGTCCACATTTACCTTTCCAAGGTGCCGACGTATACCAAGTGCCGACTCTTATACTCAATTCGATAGTAAGCTGAGTGCATCTCAGAAGCCATGCATGGGAACACTGCGAGAAAAGTCTCCAATATCCCGGCCGGGATTTGAACAAGTAGTTCATATTATAATTGGGAGATGGGAGAATTTCGCCTATCGACAACCTGTTATTATTTACTGACCCGCCGTAACTCAGTGGTACACAGTAAAAAATAGCTGTGTTAATTCAACACAATGCGGTGTCCCAGCGTGACTACCACTTTTGTGTGTTAAATCAACAAAACACACGGTGTTGATTACGGTACTGTGAGAAAAAAAGTTACGGCCGCAGCTAGATTTGAACATGGGTTGGTCAGTTAGAAGTCGAGCGTTTTACCGACTTGACTAAATCATCAGGTGGAAAACGCACTAGATTGAAACAATATAGAGGATAAAAAAATGTTGCTGAACCCCAAAAACACACAAAGTTACTCTAACGACTTATACCATGAGTTAATCACTTTTCCATTGGTCAATTAGGTATCACAATCCCCATTTATTGGGAATATGTTCCATTTCTATGAAAGCAAGCGCAGCATATGACATGTTGTTACGATAAGCAGTAATGCCGCTCAAGTGTTTGGCTGTCGCCATCTTGCTTGTTTTTATAGAAATAGAATAATCTCAATGAATGGGAATTCTGGTTCTCAATTAACAAATAGAAAGTGATTAAACCATGCGATAAGTCGTGCAAGTAACTTAGTTTGTTTTGGGGGTTCAGCAACACATATTTGATCCCATACACTGTTTAAATCTATAGTGTAGTTGTTTAATTCAAATGTTGTTCCCTAAATATCGTTTGCATCTAGCGCACTTACTGTCTGACGATTTAGCCAAGTCGGTTTGCACTAGCCATAAGATCCACACACAAATGAGGCATGTAGTAAATGCAAGAAAAAAGAAACGTATACCCATAAACTTATAGAATGTACTGATAAGAAAGACATTTGGAAAAAATTTCTTACTATATTGGGTCGTATCTTGCGAATCAGTGTGACAGACTTAACTTGTGAAAAAATATTTCAAGATCCATCCTACAGAATGTTTCCTAAATCGAAACAAAAATTTACGATGTGGTTCATCGCTCAAACTTTATATGTTTTAAAATTTGAAACTGAAATGATTGATGCCCGATGGTATGTTGACTATTTATTACACAAATATCAGCAATTGAGTCTCGAACAGAAAGTGCCTGGCTTTGCTTCCTATTACAAAGCGTTATATTGAACGTTTATTTATGTGTATGTAGAGTATAGTTACCTGAGTTTAAGTTTTGTAATCTTTTGGTTATGTTCATTTTTTGTAGTTCTTTAGTATATCACTCTTTCCTTTTTTTGTAATTTTTGATATTGATCTATCAATAAAAAAATGGTAAAAAAAAAAAAAAAAAGTCGGTAAGACACTCGACTTCTAACTGAGCAGTCCATGTTCAAATCTCACTGCCGCCGTAACTTATTTTTTTACAGTACCGAAATCAACACCGTGTGTTCTGTTGATTTAACACACAAAAGTGGTAGTCACGCTGGGACACCGCATTGTGTTGAATTAACGCAACTATTTTTTGCAGTGTAGAGTGTTGGCGTAGCATGTCGGAAGGTCGTGGGTTCGTTCCCAGCTGCCGGCAATTCTGACAGGTTTATCCTTAGTCACACCAGGCAAATGCTGGATGGCACATTCACATAGGGCTTGCCCGGCACCTTCCTAACTCCTTTTCCCTCCTCTATCCCGGTCTGAGCCGTAGATGACTAAAGGCCATAAATATAATTCAAAATTCTGCTATTATTTCTGCCTGCCACTAAAATCTCTCCAGGAGGTAAAGATGAAATATTGAAAGCTGTTGAAAGTCAAATTTAAAGTTGTATCCAATACTTCTGTTTCAGCAAAGTTTATGATTGAGGGAATGTCGCATAGATAGGCTTCTCTACGTATGAATTTCATTGTTAAGAAAGTAATTTGATTTAATAGGGCAATTGAGAATTCCTCTCCAAGCAGCATACATAAGTTTTGCTAACCCATCTTTTTTTATGGGCCAGTGGAATAACTTTGGACTTTGGCTCGTCACGATTCACCCCTTATGCCTTGTTTAAATTACTAACATTTCACGATGGTAAAATTTATGGGTTAAACTAACTTGCATTCAGACTACCGAACTTAACTTGGTTATCATGCTTTTATTACCATTATCTGTGAAGAAACAGGTTGAGGTTTCCGTAGTTGAGTAAAGAATCTGCTTGTTACACGGGAGAGGATTAAATTATAAAAAATGAACGCAAATGAGTTAATTGTAGCGTCACATTTTGTAGATTAGTTCTGCCATCATTCTTTTATATTTTAAAAGTGATACGCAGCACTATTATACTATATATTTCGATAAAGAAAGAAATAAACTCATGAAGTGATTCGTGCCTAGTAACTAACTTGCGTTCAGACAGCCATTTCTTACTAACGTTACAAAATAACCGTTGAAAGTTGACACTAGTTAAATTTGAAACCCACGTTAACGGTAACTACCGTTTACACTACTAAAATGAACTCGGGTTAACGTTAACCATGGTAAGATGTAAGTAATGTAAACAAGGCACTAGCCATTAAGATCCACACACATGCCCCTGCTGGGACTCGAACCCGGGACCTTCGAGTCGTAGGCCTACCGCCGTAGACCGCACGGCTACCCGGTCGGCAAGCTTTGCTGAAATAATTAGACGTATTGGGTACAAGTTCGATTGTGATTTTCTAAACCTTTTCGGCTTACATTTCTTGAGACGTAATTTATGACGATGTTTCGATAGATGTGCATGCCTGTAACTCCGAAACAAGTACCAGGTTTCCAGATTTATTGAAAAGTACTTTTCCTTGTTGTGAGGTCCCCTGCATGGTACTACAGCTATGGGCAGAAAGATTGTTGCATGTCTGTAACTGATTTTTCTTATTTCAAAAACAAATATATTGAAACATCGTATAAATTTGTTGGCTTACAGACATATAAACAATCATATGATCCACTTTTGAGGAAAATATTGTTCTATTATATAAGTAAACGAAGGTGATACTAAAAAAAAAAAAAAAGTCAAAAAATCTACAAAGTTGTATAGTTTGCTCGTTTTAACACAGAGAGTGTTTTTTTTATAACTCGATTGGCACTATTAATCCCAAATATTTTTCGTTAGTAGATGTCACACACGGGAGGGATATCTTTGACAATTCTGGAAATATTCTTTAAATCATGCGACAATCGTTCTGTCCGTAGTTGTACATTTTATATTTTAGCTTCTCTCTCTTCCTCCCTCCCTTTCCCTCCCCTCGCTCCATCTCTCTCCACTGTTTCGTAGAGATTTCGCACCCTGAGTATAACGAAAAAATCTAACCTTACTTTCTACCGTAACTCCTTGAATAGTGTAAAATGTTTAAAATTCAAGAACAAGCAAAAGTAGCAAAGAACAGTGATTAAGCACAATCAAGAAGTAAAGATCTTTAATAAAGAAGATACAAAGTATGTAACGACCCGCTGAACATGAGGCTGTGGCGATAAGGTCGTAAGACATCCACCTAACCTAACCGCCTCCCCCCCCCCCAAAAAAAACAGAGAATATCGGCTACTCTCCTCAATCTTAGGAATTGCTACCGCGTACTCTTGTTGAAAAAGGAAGAAAAATAACAAGCAAGACCTGAAGAATTTGCAGGTACCTTTTCTATCAGTGGTAGAAACAAGAACATTGGCTTGGCAGTCTAGTTAACAAACAATTACGGCCTTAGATATTTAAACTGTTATAAATAACCGTCTGGGCTGCTTTCCTTTTAAGCTTGCGTTGCTTATTATTTGGATGAGTAGCCAATTTCGATAGATTTGAAATACGTGTTACACGTAGAACACGTAATAAAGGGCCGTAAAACATGTGTTTCAATTGGCTACTCACCGTAATCGCAAGCAAAGGAAACAATGCAAGCTTTCAAGAAATCAGCCCTTAGTTTTCAAAACCGGTAACAATTTTGCATAATAGCTGTTATTAAGTAACACTTATTTTTTTTGTCCATCTCTAATGTACAGTACAACACATCTGGGACATTTTGAAGCAATTTACAATTGTCAGTTATCTGCTACACAGCTGTCTTTTCGAACAACAATAGCTATTTTGAAGGTTTCACCCAATATGGGTACTTCTCATTAGTAAGGGCTGATTTCATAGAAGCTTGAGTTGCTTACGATTTGGGTGAGAAACCAATTGAAACACGTGTTGCACGAAGAACAGGTAATATAAAACACCTGTTTAAATTGGCTACTCACTCTAATCGCAAGCAGCGCAAGCTTGTATGAAATTTAGCCCTAACTTTCTCTTCGCATAAGAACAAGAAGGGAATACTCGGGAAAGAGGGCCTCTAAATATGAGGCCATTCAATATGGTGGAAGTGTCTCGTCGCTTCCGTCTCTTTACTTCACTCCCCTAGCCATGAAAACAGCCTGATGCTTCTTCTACTTATTATAATTCTATGATCATTACTGTACAGGAAACAATCTTTCTATTCAAACTTTAATTTCCAGTTTAGCTGGGAGTGAGTGACGTTGACGCAAAGATTCTGCCAGGTCTTTAGTTTCGGGGAGGTGTTAAGTTGGGGCTGAGTGCTGGACGATTTCGACATCCTATATTAGGGGGTGTCTGACGAATCCCAGGAGTAAAGACAAAGTTTGAACGTGAAGATGAGGACATACTTGCTACATTAAGGTGGGGGTCATTGAGCGCAAATTCCCTGGCACCTCGTGTGCTTTTCCTGATACACCAATTCCTTGTTTTCTTGTCGAGAGAAAAAATCTTTACATAAAATCTTTGCAAAACAATTCTTTATTAGGCGCATATTACGTCGCACAATGTTCGACTAGCAAGTGTTTACCGAACGTCCACTTCAAGTGTAATTCAGCATGGACAATGTTACAAACCTTACTCCGTATTTCACGCTGTGTGACCCGTTTTCATTCACGTATTTACGTGAGCAGTGATGACGAAAAAAAAAAGAAAAAAAAAAACCTCAACCACACTAGCACTTATTTCAAGTCCAGAACTCACTCTCACTTCTTGATTTCAAACCCATTCATATTCACCCCAGGTCAAGCACATAATTTAATATTCATTTTGAACCTAACAGCCCCTCCCGCACTTCTAGCTCGCAGCTTTCCAATCACTCGCGCTCACTATTACTTCGAGATCACAACCTCATGTTCACTGTTTAATCTCACACAGTTCGTACTCACCCTTTAATCTCAGAAAATTCAAACTCACCCGCGCTTACAACACGTTCCATTCCTCAGCCTCGCACTCACACACTTTCAACTCTCCGTTTAATTCTACAAAGTCCGCACTCACTCGGACTTACACCCCATTCCATGTCCCAGTTCCGCACTCACTCGCGCTGACTCTCCATTCATTCTCAACGAAGTTCGCACTCACTTGCGTTCACCATCCGTTCAGTCACACTCACTCACGCTCACACACCGTTCCACCTCACAGTCTCGCAGTCACTCACACTCTTCCTCCGTTTACTCTCATAAAGCTCGCACTCACTAACACTCACGCTCACTGCAAGCTCACAAGCTCTAACTCACTCACGCTCACACTCACCATCGACTTGTGAGGGCGAGAATGAGGACCGAGCTCATGAGCGCCGAGCTTGTGAGCTTCAGGCCACAATCAATTTTGGCGCCCCCAATATAAGTGAAATAATACGGACCTTTTCAACAACACCTCAAACACCTCCATAGTCATAATAGTCGCTTTGATGAAAATTGCCCTCCCCTGTCGTCAGATTTATCTATACCGGTTTAAACTTGCCTTGCCGAGACATTTACAACGACACTTCATACATCTTCATAACCTTTGTAGTTACTTAAGGCCGCTTTAGACGATACAATTTCTCGTACGATGAATCTTAGCAAAAACAGTGTGCCAGCGTAAAAAGAAAAGAAGGTATCAATTTATACCATAGCATCTTGCCCTATTGTAGCATTCTTGCTTTCACACTCTGGCACTACTGCTAATCGTAAGATTCATCGTAACATAAATGCTGTCGTCTAAAGAGGTCTTTAGCTGAAAAATTACCAACACCTGTATTTTGAGACTCGCCCCTGAGATCTGGATTAATGATATGGGTTTGAACACGGCTCTTCGAGACCATTACAACGACATCTTAACCATCTTAGCTCTAGTAGTTCCTGTGTTATAGGCAGTTTGATGGACGAACAAAGCAGTTTCATTAGGCTTTACAGCACTTGCTGCGATAACATAGCTAAAAACTGAATTAGAACAAAATTTGGTCCATGTTGAATTTGTTAAGTTAATTTTTAAGGTCTTTAGGCAACTTTGGCTCAGGCCGGGTGGATGATCATGGGATGATTGGTGGAATGAAGAGAGTGAGAAGAAACGTGAGAAAACACGCGGACACGATGTTTGAACACAAAGCACACATAGCATGATCAGAGTTTGAACCAACGAACCCAAGCGCCAGAGGTGAGCACTTTAACCGTTAAGCGACCGCGGCCCATTTGATCCATGATGGTTTAGACTGGAAATGAACGATCGAGATTAATTGACCCTTCTGCTCCCAGGGTTCATAAGTTAATTACTTTTTAATGGCATCGATGAGTTCAGTATGAAACACACCAAACAAGACGCGCTGACATATCCAGTAGACAGCTCGAACTGAATATCCAAACTGGGCCAGATTCAAGAGGAAAACACCGAAGTTCTCACCAGAACCACGAACATCATCAAACGGGAAACATCTAATAAGGGGGTATATCGAGATGAAAGAAAGGGAAGAAAATGTAATATCGTTAACTCGGCTCATCATTCATCAAATATAAAGTTATTAAGCCAACAGCACACCAAAGGGAGAAAGCCAAAGCTTTCCAAAATAAAACTTAGTTCAAAATACTTCACATCGTAGGTAGATGGAATGGTTAAAAGCAAAGGAAAACTCGCAGGAAAAACACTGAAAAAGAATGGACAATGACTCAGGGTAAGAGGAACCAAGCTATAGACATACACAAATCCGACTGCACCAGTAATAGGAACATGTACTCGAAACAAGTTGACAATAAAAAGGAAAAGTGTCTTTCAATAAATCGCCTCACTGCACAAGTTCAAAGCAGAGCTCTATTTACTTACGTCGAGGACTTATGCAGGAAGGATGGCATGCAATCGAGAAGTTCTACGCAGCTCTGAATCCAAAAACGCGAGCACTTTGACGGGACATCAGTGATCAGACAATGACTCAGGGTAGCATTCAACCATCCCCCAGCAGAACTTCCAACATCAACACGAACTTATCACCAGCATAATAGCACTCTTTCCCCACTACTATAACTCAACGGACATCCAGCTAGATGCACTCAATAACGAAGAGGTTAAGTGTAAGGGCAAATATAAGTTTTTCTTCTCCAACTCAGGAACCGAAATTTCTCACCATCAGCTCTAACTTTAAAGTTTATAAAAATAAGAATATATATATAATAAATATTTAACATCAGAATTCGTTCATCTTAACGATTCTGTGTCCATGGGGCCCAACCTAAACTCACATTCCGCAGACCGACCAAAAACCCCTAACTTTCTTTCTACCAGACGATATTTGACGGCTTCCCTGAACTTCCGCCACTAATATCTATGCAGGTGCACAATACCTGTCGCGAATATTCAATAAAGTATGCTTAAGCAAGGTAGTTATGAACTTTACACCACTTCGCAGAAGGAAAATAAAAAAAAAGTTATAACTTATGAAGCATTAGTAACGTATGGACATACTTGAAGGAAACTAACATCATCAAAGTTACTGTCCAGTCTAATTTCAGAGAAAGTCACCTCAATAAACCATTATAGCTACTCTATTTAAGATAAATATTTTTCATAGTAAATGACTGTTACAGCTAAACTTGCATTTTTATATCAAATTTTATTGCTCACAAGGGTATCTCTAAATAACATAAACAGCTCAAAGTGCGCATACTGCTGAGTGAAATAGTTTAATAATAAAAATAATGTTTATAAAACGACTCTGCATTTCGGTACATAAATTTCACATTACACATAAAAGATTCATGAACTATATTCCGTAAGGAAAGCAGATAAATATGGCAGACCAAAATGTTAAGAGAACAAATATAACTATTCATCTATAGCATTCTATTCTAATTCACAGTGCAACCGAAAAATACAAGTTTACAGGATTCTTTAAACGGAGCACGATTCATGCAAAAAATAAATGAATAATTCAGAGTCAATTTTTATCGTGGCTGATTTGAAACAAAGTTCGTCTCAAAGTGCAATAGTAAGTTATAGACAGGATAGTTAAATTCTTTATTCAAAACAATATAAAATCACTCAAGCAAAACAGATAAAGTCGAAAGCAGAAAGACAAAATTACTACATACAGAGCATTCTAAAAAAATATATAAAATAAATGCCCTTAGAGCAAGGCGATATTATTTCGAACATTGTCGTTTTAATGAAATAGATACACTTTAATTTATCAGTAAACTAGTAACCTAACCTAGGACGACAATTTTGAGGATATAAACAACTTTGATCAAACAGGTTAGCACCAGGTTAGCCAAATTTAATAACGTCATTAGGTAATAACATGCATTATAACTGAAATTCTATTTGCTAGTTCATTTAACCATCAACGCGCAGTACACATGTCCGGAGGAAGAAAGTTCATGAACAAAAGTAGTGTAAAACTGATACGTGAATACGTAAGAGAAACACTGGAAGTTCAGTAACATTTCACAACTCAATCCCGACATTTCGGACCAATTCAGAATGATATACACATAGCGATTACTCCAATTAATAGCGTTTATTTGTAGTAACTTCAAATTTTATTGTCACACAGAAACAAGAGATATGCTGCGGCCTACCACATCACATGGTCAGGGAGAAAAGATGGTGGACCTTACAAGAAAAACCTGCCCCTGCATTTTAGAAATATAAAGTTTCATCATAATAATTAATCATTACTGTGTAATAGATAAATTAAATCAGTTAAATATAATTAATTTGTAAAAAAAAAGTCGAGTTTTTAATTCATTAAAAATCCACAAGGAGTTCTTAGATGACAAAATTTGATCGGTCTTGAGGGACAACTACTAAAACCAAAGCCAGTTCAACGCTCTTCTGCTGTTATCAGAAATTCAATGTCACATACGTAGGACCACGGTATTCCCTCATTGGACTTCCCCAATAAACGGCTAAATACTTCGTATCCCGTATTCCAAATGTACGTCAACGACTAAACGAAATTTTGTTGTAACTTGAGTGGCTAGCCAAGCGACCACTCTGCCTACATAGTTCCACTTTACGACAGCTTACTATGCCAACATGTCATCTGCTACTACTTAGATTTCAAAAGTCGGAAATATGAATATTTGAGGAAACAATTCGAACATAATAATAGAAAAAATATTAAAAAGACAACTTCAATGGATGTGCGCGAAAAACTAACTTCTCGATTCGTACAGAAAATAATTTGATCATCCAATAAATATAAGAGGAATATTATTGAAAAATAAATTGTTCACCACAGAATATGCAAACAGAATAAAAGAAGAACAAAATAATTACATCAAGACCTTCGTCTAGAGAATGACGTCACAGATGAATGGAACGTCACAAAACAGACATTAACTGGGTAGCTTCAAGTATCGCTTTCAGATAGAGGTCACTGGATCTGATCGAGGTTGACTTTCCACGATACACAGAATTTCGATCAGCTCGTGGCTCAGGCGGTAGCGCGTCTGACTATGAATCGAGCGGCCGGTTTCAAATCCCTGTCATGAAGATGGAGACTTGTCGTAGTGTTCTCATGCCTGGTGCTCTGATGCACACTCAGGCTCCTATCAAATTGAGCACCAGAGTGTCTTTTCTATTCCTGAACACCTGTTCCTCTGCTTCACATTTCAAAAATTTGAACACCTGTTCCTCTGCTTCACGAATTTTCTGTTTCTCTGGATTTTGTCTTTCACTTTTATCGAGCTCATTACGATCTTGATGTAGTGTAGCCGGCGTTATTCAGAAGCACAAATACAAAACATCAGCTGGCACGAAACAAAATAAAAAATACTCACTAAATTAAAAATAAACACCACAAACAAATAAATACACTCGCATTCAAAATCGGGGAAACCCGCAATTATTTGACTTCTTAGCAGTTCGGTTCGCAACAAAGAACGAACAGCTATGAAGCGAATAGTTTTGTTTGAAAAATGCTAAATGAACACGTAGATAAAAATCCCTTTGATTCCGCATAATTTCAAACTCCGTCCCTAGGTCCATGAAAAAAATACTAAATATCCCTATGAGTAGGAACATGTCCCTACTGTTGGCAACACTGGTTTAGCACTGTTTTGAAGCGGGCGCTGGTTTCGCAGTGGCGCTTTTGTGGCACACATTATTACGACCAACGGTATTTTGTCGCACACTCTTTTCTTGCCGTTGCTGTTTTGTCGCGCTTTTCTGTTCTAGCATGTATTTATTGTAGCTCCACCCCAACCAGTGTAAATATCCCTTAATGCCTGATAGTAGTTAGTAAGGATTTCGCCCCCAAACTTTGGCGCGCCTTGGGCCTGAGCTCGTTGGTCCCGTTTATAAATCCATGCCTACCCAAAAGCATAAAATTGTATAATGACAAAAGATTTGGTTTTTACCTTTAACATAATTTGGGTTGTCTAAGGATATAGAAACTATTAATTTTGGAAGCACCATGAACCATAATTTCAAGAAAAATGAACATAAAAGCACGGTATAAAATGTAAAGCATAAAAATTTTAATTATTTATTTTTATTTAACTTTTATTACCAATAATACACAACTTTTAACAGTTGAAAACAAACTTCATTCGTTTTTTTCTAGCTAGCTCATATATAATGAAAGAGGTACCCTATGTAATAATATGACCGTCGTCGTAAGACCCATTAAAGTATTATGCCACGGTACGCCACTGAACATCTAATGCTTAAGTGCATGGAGGACAATGACCTTTACATAATTATTTATTTATGCTTTTATCGTAAGCAGGGATTTTTTGTAAAAGGGGAAGCCAGGGAATTTCACCCTTCTAAATTTTCTTTTCCCAACCTCAAAGTTAAATCCTGTCTTCCCAGCCTGAAAAAATATTTCCCCCATGCTTACAGCACTTTTTTTTTTAAAAAAAAGAAGAAAGGAAAGTTTTCAAGTTTTGATTACAATGGGTCAATGAGGAAGACTCATAAGCAAATATAATGATGGGGCAGACAAGAATTATATATTTTTTTCTTCCGTCATGATTAGAATGTATATGTACATGCAAATTCGAGCGCAGTTACTTTATGATATATCGGTGATATAAAGGTCAAATTCTATTTGTGGAAGACAAAAAAGTATGGAAATATCCTTATGTTCTTAAATTAGTGAAAGGAATGGAAGAGAAATACACAGTAATGGGTACTAGGTGGAAGGAACTACCCATTGAGGTTATGTTATTACGGTTTCATCACAGAGTTCATTCAATATTTCCTTGTACCAATTCTTCTCCATCACTACAATAGCGCCGCCACCTTTGTCCGCTTGTTGCACACATATGTCTTTCTTTCTCCTTATGCTCACCAACACACTGTACTGTTTCTTTCGAGTAATTTATAGAATTCAGTGCAGTGATTGTGAAATGTGTTATGTGGGAGAAACGGAAAAGAGGTTAAGAGAGCGGTTAAAACAACACAAAGATGACGTTAGGTTGGGGAGGGACAGAAATGCCATCTTCAAACATATAAGAGACACGGGGCACTTAGTGAATTGGAGAGAAGTGAAAGTGCCGGTACAGGAAAATAGAAGAACTGTCAGAAAATGGAAAGAAGCAAGATTTATAGAAGCGAAAGGTTAAAAAGTGATGAACTGGAACTTGGGACTTAAAATTGATTGAACAGTGGAATAAGTTATTAAGGAGCTTTGAAATATAAATTGTATTTTTGGTGTAAGACGTAGATTTTTTTATTTTTAGTTTAGTTTTCCTCTCTTTTTGTATTTACTAATTAAGATTTTTTTATTTATTTATCTCACTTATAAAAAAATCAAAAAATCTACAGGGCAAGGCTTATTTTGAGAATGTATGCTTAGATGTAGGAACATGGGAAGAAGAGGATCAGTGAATGTTGTTAACTATAAATTCATATCGTTTAGACGGTTACAGAATTCGCTGGCAGTGAGACAATCAGGAGCCAAATACATGTAATTTAGTGTGTCTGATGAAGCCAAGTAGTTAGTTGTTGAAACTGTTACACGTTTTTAGTTTTTAATTAAAACGTATTGCTTTGCTTAGCAATTATTTCATTTCATCTAAAAAAAAAACAACAACTTATATTTAAGTATAGAAAGTACAAGGTCATAGAAATAGTTTGAAATTACTATAGCTCTAAGTACGACCAACTGAAGGCTGTAGGGAGAAAGCGTTGGAGTCACTACCCGCATCACTAGTGTAGAAGTGTCTCGAAATTCTAATATATAATAATTACATTAGTTTTGGTAAAATAAGATTCCTTCAAAAAAAATGTATGGTTACTGGTGCATCTGTTTCGGTAACCTAAATCATATACGCACAGGAAAAACTAACATTGATTGATAAAGGTCCTGTTGATTGCGAATAAAAAAGTAATTCTTGATCTTTCTGGCGCAAAATCACTGAGGCAGAAGCTCAAACCCCTTTTAAGATTTGTTATTATTTTACATACACTAATTTGGCCAGATACTTGGAGGAAGGGACAGGGTACGGCTTTCCGAAGTTTTAGAATTTCAGGGAAGATGCCCTTTCATCCCAACCCCACGTAAGGAACTGACTGTATTTCTTGTTCCCTTCCATACTATTTTTACTTCATTTTTTTACATTGAATTCGGAGGGCAGCTGCCCCCTCTACCCTCCTGTGTGCATATGATTTGTATGTATTTTTGAAACGGGGAAATGTAAAATTTAGATTTCTATACAGAGTGTAACTCCTGACAGAAATACATTATACCGATATTATAGGATGTTTGTGCGTGGACCAAAGGGTAGGGTTGTCATACATTCTCTTTTACGCGGAGTTATTCCTTTTTTATCTTAGAAAAATATCCGGAGGATTTTTCTATATCATCCGGGTTTTACTCTTTTTTCCCTTAAATTCAGAAGATAAGAACACCACTCTTGAGCAGTTGGCAACCCACTGGTTGGCATTTCTCTTAGTCCAGGACCCACATATGGCCTGCAAAGGAATATATGCACAGAGAATCTTATTAATGGAATGTTTTTGAGGGTCATACTAGATTATTTCTTTCTTAGGCAGACATTCGAGTTTTGAGACGTTTTCCCGCTATACGCCATTTTCCAAAATGGTGGATGCGAAAATTTGAATTTTAAACATTCACTTAGAATGTTCATTGTGATGTTGGAATATATGTTTTTGAAACTGACAAATAAAACTACAATGTCATTTTGTCCGTCTGAAGTGGACTTACACTATTTTTGTTAAATTCACCATTTGGATTTATGAAAATTTAATGTTTTGTTTTCCCTCTGAATAATTGTTTGTACCGGGTTATCCCATAAATAATGTCGTATGTGCGATGACCGCTTCAATGATACCATCTGACGAGCGAATAGTGAAGTAGACGGCACATGCCATAGCTGAGTGCTGTGGGTGTGCGAACGTGCCAGAGGTGGTTCCAGAGGTTTCGGTCTGGGGACACCAGCCACCGATAAGCCACGTGAAGGGAGACCTGTGCAGTCTGACAAAGATATCCTGCGAGCAGCGGTAGAGGCAAATAAAATGCAAACTGTTTCAGAACTGGCCAGTGAACTCCATGTCACCCATTTGACCGTTCATCATCATCTGCAGGACCTTGGGTACGTTTCGAAACTCGGAAAATGTTTACCCCATGCGTTAACGTCTCATCTGAAGCAGCAGCCAGTTCACATCTGCAGTTCCCTGCTCAGCCGTAACAGACGTGAGCCATTTCTGGACAGAAGGTGACAGATGAAAAGTGGATCCTCTACCATAACATTACGCGGAAACAGCAGTGGGTACCTAAAGGGGGCGCAGGAACTGTGCCAAAACAGGATCTTCACCATGCAAAGTGATGAGTGTTTGGTGGGATATCCGTGGGATAATCCATTTAGAGCTCTTGCCTCGTAACCAGACCATCAATGCAGTCGTGTCAGCATCTTGAACGACCACGAACTGCATTGTTGGAGAAACGTTCTGCTCTGGTTAATCGCAAGTGTGTGCTCATCTACCCATGCACGGCAAGAAGGACTTCTTCTGAGATCGAGGAATGTGGCTGGGAGAACCTCCCCACGCTCGGCGTTTTCACAGATCTTGCACCAACAGACTAGTGTCTTTTTTGCAGCCTGCAAAACCATCTTTCCGGGAAAATAGTGCATAATGAGGATGACGTGCGACGAACTGTGACTAAGTTCTTTCCCTCCAAAACCAGTGACTTCTTTCAGCGGATGGTTTAACAACTGGATGGCATGTGGCAGAGTGTTGCGCAGTCCGATGGAGACTATTTTCCTGACTAACGGTAGTGTGTTCCAGGTAAGTTATCGTACTTTTCCTCACGGTGCAAAAATACGACATGACTTATGGGATAAGCTGATACTATATCACATCTATATACTTGTTCTGAAGGCGGGATCTCGTTATTATCCAAGGGGTGGGGGCGAACTCAATAAGTATCGATAACATGTTTTTAAATTATTGGATTTGTGTCGTCGAATATATAAGGCACCAATGTCACAGAAAAATATTTACTCTAATTTTTCTAATTTTCTTATTGCCTTTACAGAACACTGGACAAATAAACTCAGCTTTTGTTCACTTTCTTGCCTCGTTAGCACTTCTTAACCAAGCTTTCAGAAAATATTTTTTAACTATTATTGTGAGAAATTGTAGTTTTCACCGAAGTACTTAAGATATTTCACTGGTACTGCCCTAGTATCTGCGTATCTTGCATCATTCTTACTTAAGACATCATCACCGATTAAAATACGGTACTTCACAATGACATTTGATCTGGGCGCAAGTAACATATCAACACGAATGGAATGCAGCTAGAGTTCATTTCCTCTAGGCTGACGACACGCGTGATGTACCAAGGGAATAATCAACAGGGAAAGAATCAAGTGAGTTTCGTTGTGGCACTTCACAAGAACTGGGTTTTAGAAATACTTTCTCTGATGCAATCGTGAAGAAGGTAGATTCAAGATTTAATGAGATTAGAAATACTTCCTTCCAAGGACGAATCACTTTCAAGAAGAAGCGTTTTGTTTACATTCCATGACTAATGTAGGCTGTTGTGCTCAAGAGGCCTTGAACTTTATACAACGGTTGGTAAATACGGTTAAAGATTTCCAGTGTGTATACAACAACTACATTTTTAATTACTATCACTTCTGTTGAGAGAGATCTGTTACTTTTTATTAAAAGTGAGTCGACTGAAAAGAAAACGAATGCTGAATAAACATGTCGAGAAATGCAAATCTCAATAGACGTTGAACTATAGAATTGTTACATGTATTGTACGTAAGACGACAACCTGAGATGTACCATTTTAATGTTTGTCACTTATGAACTTTTGAGACATAAGTTTCGTTAATTTAAATCCACTCACTTCAATCTTTTTCATCACTTCCATTTCATATTTACCAATCGAAAACCATGCAAAGAGTCTTTGAATTAAATTGAAACCAGTAGATACAAAACAGCACAAGTCCACTTTTTGACACTATATGAGTTATACCTGTATACATCACTGCAATCCTTGAACAAAGACGGTTCTGATCAGAAGCGAATCAATACACATGTCTTATATTTTAGTTCCTTAAAACTATAGAAGTGTTGGCTGCTCTGCAAAAGTTCACGATTGTTTCACCAAAGAACATTCGTACCTTCCTTGCGATAAAGACTTTGCAAGGATTGCTTTAAAGAAAGGAGGAGGCAGATACAGTTTATACAAAGTTCGACTGGATTAACATTTTCAAAACTTGTGATGATAAGGTAGTTGTGGATGCCAAGAAAAGGATAACAAGTCGAAGTCATACGAGAAACCAACGCCTAGTATTACAATGAACCAACATCTACCATCTGAAGGGGAGAAAAATAGAAAATATATTCTTACCAAGTGATTGAGTGTTTGAACGATGGAGTTATCTTAGCGTTGAAAACTTTTCCCACATAGCAAAATGACGTCCCAGGGATATCTGACGGATCTCCTGGCAGGATATCGGGACGTCCGTAGGACGTCCTGTTTAAGTCCCGTTTACATCCATGGGACGTATAGTTATAATTAATCCTTCGTATAGTTATAATTAATTAATTAATAATAATAGTAAGGTCGATTTAATTTATAGAAATTCCAGGTAGGTAATCCAGCACGGCTTTCCGGGGGACTTCCAGGGGACCTCCATACGGGATGAACTGTTTGTATTGCCCACAGAGTTATTCCACGGACGTCCTTAGGACATCGCTATGGGAGCAGGACCATTCTGACGGTAATGGGATCTAAATGGGACGTCCCAGGGACGTACTCTGCTATGTGGGTTAAGTGGGCTGCTTTAGGACATATTCAAAGAAAGGAGACCAAGTTCAAGTTGACTGATTAAAATCAGCTTATAATAGTGAAATAGCGTTAAAACCCGCAAAAGCCGGAGCTATAAGGAAGTATTTGTATTCTATTGGTAAAGATAAAAGCGTTCTTCGAAAGACTCATAGAGGCATATGGCGGAGACAATGAAGAGAATAGAAGTGAAGTGTGCGATAGCAGTGATGAGTGGTGTACTTTAAAATAGTTTAGTTCTTTTGCTAGGTTATCTAATAAATATGACCCTTTGAAACATTCTATGTCACCTGATGTACCTACTTTTCGGTACTTTGATGGAAGTAAGCCAAAAATAAAATAAAACCCCGCAAAATTGGAATGAATTGCAAAACAACACAAGTATTTTTTTTTCTGAAGTTATGAAGAGGAAAATTAAATAAACAAAAAATTCTTGATCTTCTCAAATGTTTGCTTAATGGACCTGTCCTGTTTTGCATCTCATGATTTCAATTGTAAACACATTTTAGTCTTGATTCCCGCCTAAGTCGTTCTAACGGAGTGGTTCGTAGCCCAATTTACCAAGAGCAGTAGGCTCGTTCTTAGAAGCTCACTAAGGGTTTTAATAAGAATTCAACGTTTTCGGCTTGAATTCAGTTTCAATACTAAAACGACGTGGTCCACTTCAGACTTAAAAGGGCCATTTATTTTTTTACAAATCCCAGGATAATCTTTTTCAGTCAACTGCATCAAACCATTACCGCTAAACCGCCATATTCACGGAAACAGTAGAATATCAAGATGGTTTTCCTGTTGTCAAATGTGGCTGGAATATTGTATAATACAATAACATTGCTTTTTGATGATCGTAGCATTCTGTACATTCTAATGACATCATGAATACCGTCCCAAAAAACAGTCACTTTAAAGAGCTACACAGTCGCAAGTTTGAGTAGAAGGCGGAGCATTTTTCATGGCAAGAATTGGGGAAGGAAGGACTAGCAACCAGGTCTGCTATTTTTGTATCATCATCCTGACATTCACACAGTTCTGGAAATCTCACTCCCGTTGAGCCATATGCGAAGGTTGCATTTCGCGCTTTCTTAATAAGGAAAAGGAGCCCGGATCTTTAGGCGCTATCTACCAGAATATAGAGCCCCGATGTTCAGGCATTAAATATCTTGAGAATCAGGCCAGTAGGCGCTAATAGTACTAAGAATAGGCACAGAGAGCACAAAATACATTAAGAATTGAATATGCCAAAGTCTGACAAAGAAATTGAAAGAAGTTTTTCTTCCATGAAGAACGGTAATTCTTCGAGTGACGCTCACAAACGAGTCTGTTAGCGGCACTCAAATATATACAGCTGGTTTCGGATCTAGCGAACTATAAGCCCGATTTTGATGCTTGAACTTGCATTTGAAAGCTCTTTGTTATACTAAGACACAGAAAAAGAAATGGGTCGGTAGGACCTCCCTCGGACCCCCAAGGGCGGTGCGAAAAAAATTCAAATTTTCACATTTCCGATGATAGCACTGACTCCATCCAGATCATATAGGCAGCCGAAACTTGCGGAATCTTAATCTACGCTTCAATACCTTTCAAACGCTGTATCACACGTCAAAATCGGTGAAGGGGTTTAAAAGTTTTAGAATTTTTACAAATGATCGAAAAGTTTGTCATTCTGTCTGTCTTTTTTTTTAGCCCCAAATGGTTGGTACTAGGGCGTTTTGGGGGTCAATTTTTATTTTTTGATAGGACACCGTTTTCGAGATACGGAGCCTACCATGGTCCAAAATCGACCTTTTGTTTGAAGACTATGTTTACTTTCAACCTTAAAAAAAAAAAAACATAGGCTGCCTTACAAAATAAGTGATATCAGTACAAAACTCCTTCGGTGATAAAGGGAAGAGTGACGCAAGAATTCTACTCACAAAAGAAGTGATATCCATTTTGCGAGTGATTTTCTTTGTGTCACTATGGCGGTAGGGAGAATACTAAATATCTTGATTTTATGACAAAGGAAACACTTCTTGCGTCACTCTTCCCTTTACCCCAAAGGTTTTTTTGTACTGATAAGGGAGATAATGGCCAATATTTTTTGAGGGGTGGGGGTGCTGAACACGAAAATTACAATGAAAATGCGAAACTGGTTCTTGCTTCGAAGTTACAGGAGAAAAAAGACGGAGAAATAGGGAAGTAACAGTGTTCTTCGAATTCAGCCATTTCGTTGAAAATAAATGTTGGAATTTTCTTTTTAAACGTCCTCGTGTACTATGATTCTTACTTGAACTCTGAAAATATTTTGTGGTATGATGTTTCAATTGAATTCGAGAAAGAAAAGGGATATTGTAACAATTATTATTTATTTATCGATTTTTCGGTAAGGGCTCTCTTGTCCACGTGGCACAATGCTTCTAGGAACGCGGTGGCTCAGTGGTAGAGCACTCACTTCCACTTCTGGTGCGTAGGTTTGTTGGTTCGATCCATTCGCACGCCATGTGTGGGCTTTGTGGTGGACAAACACCGCATGTGTGGGTTTTCTCGGGGTTCTCCCGTTTTCTCCCACTTTCTCCCATCATCATCCATACATCCTGACCCAAAGTTGCCTGAAGGCCTTAATAAAATTCATTTCAAATTCAATAGTGCTTCTATATCATGTGGAAATTTATCAACCAATATACAACCTTTCCAACACAAACAAAGTTAAAACGTGGTCCCTCCGGTCACTTGATAGCGTCTCAGACACACAAACATAATTTTATATAAAAGCGGTTGGCAACACTGATAACTGGAATGCTTACGCACCGAAATTCTCACAGTATGTTTTCTATTGTGTCGAATAATGTTTGTCAAGTGGTGCGGATACGTATAACGCTATGGAAGCATATGGAAAAATTGAATTTTAAAGTACGTTAGCAACACTAACAATAGAAGTCCTTTGGGACGTGGCACCCACAGTGTCGTTTGTATTGTAACGTATAATGTTTACACAACATTTCATGAGGATACGTTCAACGGTATGGAACGAATTTGAATTTTCTTTAACTTGGTTGGCAACACTGACAACTGCGGTGCTTGGGGACATTGACACCAACAATGTTTATCTATTGTGTCGAATAATATTTTTGCCATGTTTCGTGTAGACATGTCTAACAACATGGAAGCAATTTGAACAATAGATTTTGTTCTTAAAAGGGAGGTTGGCAACCATGAACCACTGCTCTAATCAAGACTGTTCTGCTGCTCCGAGCTAGTTTAGCGAAGACCAACGATACCTCAACATCATCTCTACGCTTTTTGGTTCCTGAGATTTATTTTTTTGGACACGAATGGGCGGACTGAGCGAGATAATACATTTTTCGTTTCATAGCTATCAAAGAACCTTAAGTTCTTCAAAACTACAGTCGACTCTCGATTTACCGGGGGCGGCTTAACCGGTGCTCGCCAAAAAAGAAAAGATTTGCATCTATAGCAAGAACCATCAGCAGGCACGCTAGAGAGAAGGAGAGGGTAGACATGGAATTTGACAATGAGATTCGAGTTGACAACGACTTTTCAGGTTTCCCTCCACCCTTCCCTCTAACAACAAACTTTACTAAAGCACTTTTCCTGAAAATAAAGTACAAGTAAATTTGCCATGTAGCATTTTTTCTATTCATTACTTAGTAGTGATTTGTGGTTCTCGTTCCCCCTGCCTTTGGATTAACTGTGATTTTGATTTAACCATTGGTATCTTCCCCTCTATTACTCCGGTAAATCGGGAGTCAACTGTAGATGTTCCAGAAGCGTTTATAATTCACGTTCAGAGAAATGATAGCACTCAACAAATTACTTAAATACATTTCTTACACTTTTAAGCATAACCTTAACGAAGTTTCAGTAAAATTCAGTGTGCGAATTAACGGGGGGAATGCCGGGGATTTCCACCCTTGGCAAATAAGTTTCCCTCTCTGATAAATTTATTTTTCGTTCCTGCCAGGGATAAATTTATCCCCCCCCCCTAGAAGATGTTTCGATCAAGATTAGATAGAAAATCGGAACATTTTTATTTGGCAGAAGTTGAAACTATTTTAATACAAGGGTATATGAACTTTTACTGGCAGTTAAGAAGCCTGTTTGGAAGTCATTTCTTTTGTGATGTTTATGAAATAGCTTAATGTGAAAGATTTAGTAGGATTGATTTGATTTGGTAATCTCCTATTGGAAATTGAGACTCTTTCCACTAATGGTTACCGTCGCTGACTGCTGATCGTGTGGTTCCGGGTTCGATTCCCAGCTCTGCCAAGATATTTTTTCCAAAGTGAGAGGGTCTAGAACGGTACCCACCCAGCATGGTGATGTAACTGGGGAGCTGCTGTGAATAAAAGGCATTGGCGATAACAGTTGAGAGCTTCAATTTTTCTCTCCCAACACGTCTGGTCAGCGTGCGAGCAGTAGACCAATTCGTCCCTTCTAGAGAGGCCTCATCCAGTAGTGGATTGAATATGGCTGTTATATATATATAACCTTTTGAAATCGGTGCGTTATGTTTTATGCCCCCTGGCTAAAAAGTTTAATTCTCACACTGTTTTGCCTCAAATATATTCAAATGTTATGAAGGTTTATTCGAACACTCCAAGAAAGCATTTTCGCTACTGTGTAGAAACTTTAAAGGGATTTTTTTATTTGTCAAAAGCTTTTACACCACTTGACGCCTGCGGATTGTATTTTCGTATCTCGATACGGCAATGATATCCAACTTACTACTACGGAACTTTATACAAAATACTACGCTGTAAAACGCTAAAAACCTTTTAAAAATCCTAAAATATTAATTTGTTTGAAATCCTAGAACAAACAATAAAACGTAATTTGAGTTTTTTGGAACCTACAAAAATTCGGAGCTTGATAATTAATCGCTGTATTTGTACTTACCATGAGATATACTCGTAATATAGTTAGTCAATCTATGTAATAGGAAATGGATTTCCTCCTGGATTTGAGTTATGGAATATGCTTCTAGTTTTTAATGGATAAATCACGCAATCATGTTTCGTTACGCATGAAATACTATCCGAGAAACTTACTTGCTAAGGGGACTGACACTTCTGCAATTCTTAAATTTCGGATACATCTTACTAGAGTTTTGCCGTGCCAAGTAAGATGCTTTGTACCACAGTCCATTCAATACAATATCACGAAAGAGACAATTTCAGTCTTTTCTAGAATGGACCGTAGTGTATTGATGTACAATAGGCCCTCATCGCCTAAGGTCTCATTACATCGGGATAAGAAATCTAATTCCTTTGAGATTTCTTCCGGTAGGTTTTATTCCAAAGGCGATGACTCCCTTCCCGCCATTGCCCTCGATGAAATGTCACAGACTTAGTTAATTGCCGAATTTTTAAACATCAAAGACGATGCCGACTGGAGTTTCAATGTCGGTATCCCTCGCATCCGAACCCTCTTTAGGAGCATATAGGATACATCTTGAATTGTCAGCGGTCTCTCATGGTGATCTGTCCTTATGGCAAATCATCAGAGAGACCAGGGAAAGAACTCTCCTACAATTCAGGATGTTTCATCACAAGCAGAACCGTAACAAGTTAAAAAACTAAAGATATTTCTTAGTAACAGCTGTTTATTGTTGTAGAACAATCATTTGTCAGTGGAACAGTTGTGATATCAACAATACTCAATCTTATTTTACATTTGATTTATAGCAATGATGTTAGAGCAATAACACAAAGAATTTGTTGCAATTTTTATTTTCAATTTTTAATGTTAAAGCAGCTGCAGAGAGGCAGTGAAGAACATGGATTGAAAATAAATGCAAAGAAAACTAAAAGAATTGTAATAGGAACAAATGGATCCACAGTAAATGTCAACAATAGTGGAAGCGAAAAGGTAGAACACCTATCCGATTTCAAGTATCTGTCAAATATTATTACAAATGAGAAAATGAAATACGAAAAAATAACATCAACAACGAAACATAGACATGAAGCAGAATAGATCAAGTCAGAAGATGCTGAATGCGGAAGTGCTGAAGAGAGTAACAATACTGGAGGCGATAAAGAGAGAGAAACTGGTTAGAGCATTAGCTGCATAGAGATTGAACGTTAAGGGATATAAATAAAAGTATGATAAGGAAAAACGAGGATCAAGACGAATCCAACACCTAGACAATATTAAGGAAGACAAATCTATGCTGAGGCAAAAAAGGAGAGTGCTGAATGGAAAAGACTTAATGTGAGTTGAAAGACAGCTTTCAGTACAACATTAATAATAATGATGTTGACTCCCCGAATCAAGTAAAAAATGACATGACCTATCGCTACCACATTGATTACAATAATGATATAAAATTTGTGCTTTTTTGTTTTTTTGTTTGCACTAGCAATATCATTGAAATCTTTCCACCATTTCTTTGCAGTTTTCCTTTATTACCCATCTGTTTGCACGTTAAATCAATAGTCTATGTATAGATGCCACATCGTTCCAATTGAAACTTCTCTGTTCTTCTTTACCTTTATATAATGTCGTATATGACGTGAACTGTGTAGATATTGCGCCATTCGTTCCATGTTAGATAAGATTCATATTCCAAGCACATTTGATACCACCAGATTCATAAGAGGATCAACCGTCAGCTTTGATAAACTGCAACACTGCAGTGGGAGTGAGAGACCGTATTTGCGATGTAGTGTTTTTTCTTTCAACCGTGAATATATCGTTCAATTAATTTCAAGCATACGTATTTTAATAATAATAATATTTTAAATAGTTTTAATAGAAAGCAGCGTAATATTTTGTTTTTATGTATAACCAGGGTGCGAATTACGGCCGCGGACGGGGGGAACAATACCCCTCTGGAATGTGTTTAGCCCTGGCTGCTAACTAGAATTCACTATCCCAGGGGGTGATGAAATTGTTCCCCTCTAACAATTATAGCTTTCTTTTCACGAATATACAATGAGACTGGTAAGGTTGCGTACTCTAGTTATCAAAAGAAAATATATGTTGTATAGACAAAGCTTTCATTGCTGGTGTTACAGCTAGTACTTCCGAAAAGTCACGTGACAAAATCACTGACCACAGTTAAAGTTCATCACACAATAGAGGAAAGTTACCAAATTTCGCCTAGCAGCCTAATTTCACCCACACAAGTTTCTCAGTTAGCATGAGTTTGAAATTATCGGAGTCAATTGTCAAGTCCGAAGAAACGCGTGAACAATAATCTCTGAAGATTTAAAGGGTGTGGTTTGTCTCGTGGCCGTTTCTAGCATTTCTCCTTGTTGGAGTTTTCATTGGTTCAGTTTTGTCTAAGAGCTTCAGCAACTGTAAGCTTTATAGTAGAGTAACTATACGCATGCTTGGTGAATGGTAATTGGGCTATAATATACATTGATATGTTTGGCGGGGAAAAGCTTTACCCTGGTGTGTAAAGAATCATATTTTAATTTCAAGAGAGTCCTAATTTCACCCACCTGATGGGTTTAAATTTCTAATCCCTAAAGTAACACGATGTATTGTATAACGTGAAGAAAGTGAATTAGTTTAAAATAGCAGAGAACAAACTCAATTTAAGTGAAAAACGCGTAATATATTTGCTATTTATCAAGCAGATATGGCAAAGAAGATGGTCACTGTAGTTATACATCAACAAGCATCAAATCTATCACTTACTACGACACAGAGTGGCACATTAATGAAAGACTGTACTTCCAAGAAAACATGGATGAAAAGTGGGTTGGATGTATAAAATGTCACATTTGGTTTCATGAAAACTGTGTTGGTAAAGAAGAAAATGATCCACTTTTTCCCTGTGATATTTGGCTGAAATAACTAGAGAGCTGTTTGAACATAAAATCTACTTCTCCAGATTTCGTGTTTTTAACATATAATGAATCAAAGTTTTTCTACTGACAGCCTTTTCTGTAATTTAGAAAAATGACACTCGTATTTTTATGCATACATGTATAATTGTTCATAGTATTCCACTTTATGTTGTAAGCAGATTTCTTTTTTTTATGTTTAAGTCATTGTTGCTATTTATGCGACAGCAGGCAGTGGGAGAAATTTGGACCCATTTACTAAAAAATTGCTTTGTCTTGTTTTGGAAAATACATTATTTCTGGTGTTGTATAGATGAAATTATTGTCGAGTCGCAATTGCACTTTAACGTTTGTAAAAGTTAATGCAATACTCACATTCTTGTTATGAGAATTACAGTAGATTTTATGAACATTCAAAAAAGAAGTGGGGGGAAATGTGGTTACTTTCCTCTAAATGTTTGGAAATTTTAGAGAAATAAAAACCAAAACGAGCCGACGGTCGTATCAAAAGTAGCTTGGCTGTTAGACTATGGTCTGGGAAATGATAAGGTCTGTCGTAAGAGTCATGGAAAAGTCAGAGTATTCTGGTCTCAAGAGGATAATACCTGCAGGAACCCTGATAGTTAACTTATGAACTTTATATTCATTCGCACCTCTCAATTGCTGAAAGCAGTGAAAGTCTAGAATAGATTCTGCACTTCTCAACAGTACTGAAATTAGCCCTTCGCTAGCGAGGATAGACATGTCAGGGAAGTGTAATCTATTCATGACAATGCACTATTCGGAGTTAGGAGTCAGATTCTTGCTTTACAAAGAAGAATGCCCTTCAAAATGTGCCTAGCATGTACAATCAAGCAATACGTAGCTCTTTTATTCAAAATTGTCCTGTATTTTAAACGTTAACGTGGCATCTGACTATCATTTAAGGCTGTATATTACGTAAAATTTGCAGTACATATTATATTTGAAAATTCATATCCCGAAAATATCGAAAGTATTGCCAATCTTTTAGCAAAGGGACCACTGTGACTAAATAATTATTCCTTGTAGAGAGAACGAAGAATGTTTACAATCTCTACGGTATTATTACAGTCAATCATACAGTGCTGAATCTCGGAAGAAAAGGAATTTTTCCATTTGCATGGGATAGCGTGAAGCTGAGCACTTAAATTTGTACTATTATATTCTGGTACCGAGGACAAGTTGAATCTTAGACCCCAAATTATCATAATATCATCAGAAGTGTTGTCAATGATATTCCAGTAAGTTAAGTTACAAGTAAACAATATCAAGTACCTTATCCCCCCCCCCCTGGAAAAATAACCTAATCCCCTCTATTACCCCCGTAAATCGGGAGTCAACTGTAGATGTTCCAGAAGCGTCTATAATTCACGTTCAGAGAAATGATAGTACTCAACAAATTACTTAAATACATTTCTTACACTTTTAAGCATTACTTTAACGAAGTTTCAGTAAAACTGTAAACAAAATGTGCCGAGAGCTTTTATAATGTCGTAACTAAAATTCACGCAATGTGTACCGAGCAAGTTATTCGAGTAACGAGCATTTTATATATCAACCGCTAAGTACAACCGAGATACTTATTACTAAAGATATAATATAACCTCATTACTACTTTAACCAACCTACCAGTCAAGTTACGTAATATTTATTGCTCTACCTTAAATGAAAAGTGATTTGAGAGTATAGCACGTTGTGTCTTACATCTACGATTTCCTACATCTTAATTTCCCGGCGCTTTCGTGTGAAACGGAGGGAGATAGGATCCGTTTAACGATAATGACAACTTCGGTCTCATGTGCCGATAGGAACGAATAAAAAGTAATATTATCTTGCGCCTATGAATATAATTATTGATTGTATCGAAAGTAAAGAATACATTAGCGAGAACAAAAAAAAAAGTTTGCGGTAGGACGTAATTGCTCCATAAACAATTTGACGACGCACCCATTCCCGTCACAGTACTGAAGAGAAATTTTACATACCAAGGACGTTCTTAATTTCTTTTTTCACGTACTCACACATAAAATGAAAAAGAAGAGAATGAAGAAATAAAAAAAACAGTAATTCAGTTTTTTTTTACTGTTCGTTCCTGTGAAAATATTTGTACTGTATTATAACTGAAGTATGGGAAACAAAGTTCTAATGACCTGGTGTGGTTTATTAGACTTGGGTGACTCTTTCGTCTCTGAGAAAGTAGCGAGAGAGTTATGTTGTGAATAAATAGCCTGTCCTTGCGAACATTAAACTCATTACACATTGCGTTTCGTTTCGTACCTGTTTGATTATAATTCTGCTGCTGAGACAACATGGAGAATTTCGTAAGTGTAACTAAGCAAAAGATGTAATAGGTATTATAAAGTATGAAAAAACTTGTCAATATAGTCTTCAGGTCTGCGGTAACTTACATATCTTAGGCATGGTTCTTTACGGTCAAACATTCAATTTTAATTTATTTATATGGCTTTTCAGTGACTTTGGCTGAGACTGTAGAGTAAAATGATATTATTTATATTTACTGGAAAGTTTTCCTACGCTTCGATGAGCGGTTTCCGTCCTAGTCTTCTATTAAAGATGTATCCGTTCGATTTCCAATGGAAACACATCCACGCTAAGCTGTAGGACCCGTCCTTAAGACGTTATCTGCATCCGATGTAGAGAAATGACAAACCACCATCGGTTCAGGTTGACCAAGCCTCCAGGAAAAGTACCATCCTCACTATCATTTACTGTTAGAAATTAATTAGTTGTTGAAAACACAGAAAAGAAACCGTTCCTAAAATAACTGGAAATCGAACCCAGAGCTTCTACTTACCATGTTGATGATATATTACTGAACTGGTAGTTGGTGAGCGAGAGTAATGATCTTTAAATTCCACAATATCCATGCTCCAAGTGTGGGATTCGATCCAGCAACCTTGTTGAGGGAGCCTCAGCGCCTTAGCTCACGCGGCAACCGATATCACTACGGAATAAGTGACTGATATATCAGACCAGCGACAATTTTATTACGAGTTTCTCAGTGTATTTCTACATGAAGTCTTGTAGAGGGGATGAGGACGCACTCATCTTTATGCGATGCCTACAAAATTGGGTGGACTGAGTTGAGATTTTATTGCGTTCAAACAAAACATTAAACGAATTTGCCGCAATTAGGCCTTTGCCTATCCCTTATTGTCTCTAGGGCAAGAACTGCAAAATATTGCTAACTCGGTATATGCCATAGAAGCAAATGTTTCTGAATTGCAACACGTTGGTTTATTGAATATTTCGTATGTAAATCGAAATTTTCAATGTTTAATCTGGTATAATAATCAGTTTGCAACACTGCGTTCTGTGTTAGTCATGTAATGTTTAACATTAGTAGAAAATTCAAATACCGAGTAAACCGACATAGTGGGATTTATGAACAATCTGATTCAACAATAGATTGGCGACACTGACAATCCAATGGCAAAACATTGTAACTACAAATTTTGATACAGATCAATTCCTAGGAAGTAAATTTTAATTTAATCCATTATTTTTAAATTATCGTTTAATTAATGTTCATTTTATTTTAACGCTGTATGAAGTTGATTACGAGTTCGAAACCTTCATTTATAAAACGACACAGCTGATCGCTAATCTGAAACATTTTAAACCTTGTTCAGTGCGATTACTGGGCCGCCATGGATCAGTGATAGAGCGCTTACTCTCTGGTGATCGGGGTCGTCGGTTCGATCCTTGATCATGCCATCCGGGGTTTGTGGTGGACAAACACCGTGTGCGTGGGGTTTTCTCATGGTTCTCCCACTTTCTTTATTCGACCAATCATCCCATCATCATCTATCCGACCTGAGCCAAAGTTGCCTGAAGACCTTAAATTCAAAAAGTACGATCGCTATCACTGTGACCGATTTGGCGATCTGGAGTCCAGAAATCTGAGAGGAATAATATTTGCACGAATAAATGCAAAATCAGCGTATAAGAGCGAGCGAGTTCAGCTCAATTAAATTATCACTTGTAAATCGTTAAATAATGTAGTAAGGATGTTTAATTGGTTGTTCTGTTCATGCAAATATAAAAAAGTTAACTCTTAATTCATCATATAGTAGACTTTCAAGCTTTTAATACAATAATATTCCAAGTTTACTTGCAACATGCACTTTTGATGTTCTTGGTCAAACTTTCTTAACTCGTACGTACAATAACAGTTTTATGATTTCTTTATGTGCTTCCGTATACACATGTGAAATCATTCTTACATTTTAAACCATTGTTACACAATCTTTTTATGGATGGTTTCAAAATATATCCAACACACTTCCTTTTCTTTAAGCAATCTTCTTTGTGATTGAAACCCATTTTAATACAATATCTTGAATTCTTCTTTTTCTATGTTATATTAAATGATTTCTTTGAGTTTTGTGCTGTGGAATCGTAATTCAATCCATCTTTCAACTTTCGATTTTCACTAATTAATTGTATCACGTGCTTGTGGTAAAGGATGTGTGTTTCTTTTGCCTTGGTTCGAGGGTTTCCTTTCCTTTCAATTAACAATAATGTTATTTTAAAATCTAGTTACGAAAGTGGCCTTATGTCTGTGTAGTGTGTAATGATAATCATTATAATCTTCATTCCTTTCCGCACTTTTATGAAAACGTAGACTGCATATTGATGACCATTTTATTTACAACTCGCAAAAGATAATGTCATTAACCAGCGCTTTTTGTGATTAAGGTCCATCGAGCTCTACGTAAACTATACTGGAGTGACTACTTAGTGTTGAAAGATAAACGCCAGAGCAAATATTTAAACTCGTTTGTCCACTTCCAGTCTAATCCAATGTGGACCAAATTTTCAGTTCTAACTCAGTTTTATACGCTTGATATTGCTGTGTGGCCCATTTTTTTTATTTAAGTCTTAATTCCAGAGTTATTCATGTAAGAGTATACCGCACTCTGCATACAATAGAAAATACTGCATATAATATTTACCTTTTTTTGCCAGAATTAAGACAAATAAAAAAAATGGGCCACACAGCGATATTAAGCGTAAAAAACTGAGTTAGAATCGAAAATTTGGTCCATATTTGTTTAGACTGGAAGTAGACAAACAAGATTAAGTTTCCTCTCCGCTCCCTAGCTTCACATGTTCATGAAATTTTCAATGGCTGCAGTCAGTCCAGTCCAGTATCGTATTAACGGAGGTCGATGTTAAGGTCACAGTAAAACACGTCGACGTTCGGTTTCTGTTCCGAAGTTCTTATAATGAGAAGAAGCTGATGAGACGAAACCCATCTTCACATATGCTCCTACCTGGTGTCAGTTCAGCCGAACTAGGAATTAATTAATACAAGAATGCAATGTTTGTCTCTGCGTTCAGTTTAATAACGGAGTGCAAGCTAAGCTTCTGATACCATACCTTATTGGTCCTCAAGAGATTTAAAGCATATATATTGGGCATAGTTTTTTTACTTCTCTAGTTCGGCTAAACTAACACCAGGTGGAATGAAGGAGAGGGAAAGAATACTAATTCGCTATTTAGAATTATTTTATCTATGACTTGTAGACTGTATGTTTAAATCCTTAACGGTATAGACCATCCCCACCATTTTGGTACGCACTTTCCATTGATTTACATGGGAATTGTTTTACTCGTCTTATATCTCTCAGGAGCGTAAATTTTAACTTCTGTTTTCGCCTAGTTTCTCGTCATGTTATCTTGGACTCGTGTTATTTTGTAGAAATGCAATATTTTACACACGAACAGTGTAATTTCCCCTTGGCATATTGTGATTTATGAAGCAAACTATTAATAATACATTATACTTATATATTTGAAGAAATTTCACAAACCAAAACGATACAAAAGTCAAAATAACCACAAGACAAATTCGTGAAAGCGGAACTTGAATATTCTATTTCTGACAGGCATAAATAAAACGAGTAAAACAATTATCATGTAAATCAATGGAAAGGTCATACCAAGATGGCGGGGTTGATCTACAAAGTTAAAAGTGCAGTGTGGATATAGTGAAGGAAGTTTGTTTGAAAGGTTCTAGAAGCTGGCGACTTATGACCACGGGTGCGTTAAATTTGTTGCCTGGCCAGTGACCTGACTACTGGCTTGCCCTGTGTGTAATTTAACAAATTTCGTTGGCGAGCCAAAACAAGGTAGCCGATTTCTGGTTGAATCAGCGTTGCCGACCAACTGAATAAAACTTACCCATAGAAATTGTAAATGTTGATTACCTTCTTTGTTGAACATGACAGAGCGTGGTTGTTTTTATAGTTTGTATGACTACCAACACACTAGAATTGTGAGTACCGGTACTTAATGAAATAGAGGTGAAATGTATATAACCTTCTTTAAAACGGTTTCGTGAAATTAGCAGTTTCCGATCTGCACAATTTCCAGATAGGGGATAATTTTTCTCAGAATGTAGGGAATCGTATTTTCTATCCGTTCATATACCAGGATTGGGAGATATTTCCGAAAATACAGCCACCAAAGATTTTTGCAGAGAGGAACAAATCCCAATCATCCCCCGCTTCAAATCCAACACTGGAAATTAGTGCAAACAACTTTTTTATTGTCTTTATAAATATTTTGCTGATTGGATGCTAATATTGAAGGAAAAGGAAAAATCTAACATTTATAATAGTTTATTTGTTTTTCGTTGTTGTTGTTAGTCATATAATAGAAACCTTGTTTTTTCTTTTGTCTAATGATTTTTTAACCAATTGTCACTATTAGTTGTTTTTTGATAAGCTATATTTCTAGCCTGTATTTTGAAACAAATAGCCATAATAGGGTACTATGCCTACTGGACATGCATGTGTAAGGGTTCATTTTCAAGCCCGCTTGCGTTGCTTGCGATTAGGATGAGTAGCCAATTGAAACACGTGTTTTATTGCTTGTTTTCTTGTAAGGTAAGTGTAACACGTGTTTCAATTGGCTACTCACCCAAATCGCAAGCAACGCAAGATTGAATGAAAATCAGACCTAATAGTTAAAATAGGCACACTCAAGAAAATAGTGAGTTGTAAATTCATAGAGTCTCTGTCTAGAAATACAAGGAGGATTTATTCTCTATATTAGCTACCGTACTTCTTTTAGATGGTGTTTGTGCAACGAACAGTTTTTTGGCAATCCTGGCTGGAATCGCAAAAAAGCTGAAACGTCCCCAACCTAATGATCCCAATAGAGGATGATAAATAGGGTCGCCAGGAGCATAGAGTACCCACGCAACGCATCTAACCTAACCTCTAGCTCCAAACATTTTCTACACCCCAGACAAGCGGCGCAGAAATGCCTTCCAGATTTAAGAATATCTGGGAAAGAGGATTCCAGATCCTTGTGATCGCTGTAAAAAAAATAATTTAAATCGAGGGAGGAAATACCGGTAAGGCGACACCTCCAATCGTTTAATTAGATTGTCAGTTCATACTCCGAAATACCAGCTGGTTCAGATTAGCGACAGATTAAGAAAGAAAAACGCAAATCTTTACTTGGGAAATAATCTCAAACGATGATACGCATAACGACTCATATGTGACAGGTGTCTTTACTCACTTCGAAGTCTACAGGGTGGCAAAAGACCATGTCTTACCTTTACCTTAGTAGGGCCCACACCTGTAGTCTGGAATCGCAATTCCTGAAATAAAGACGAACGAACACAAACGAATGACGGTCGCAACTCAATCCAAACGTAGTGTCATAACGCAAAATGCAAATAATATTTATTCACACAAATCACATGCTGGAGTCACTTCATATGTCAACGCAGAAATAACCAGAAATTCAATATATAGTTCCTTTCCCAAGTTATCACTTCTCAGCTGGCGAAAGGAATCCTACCACTGGTCTACGGATTTATGAACCGATCTAATCTAATTAAAATCACATCACTCAATACGATAGGTTTACCGAAACACAGAAATAATGAGTATCAATTGCTGTCAACTTCACGTAACGATTCATAGCTAATTTCCAATGAATATCAATACAAACATTAAATAACTCACTGCACATTATAAATCTTACTAAACACTGTATGAGGATTATCAACTAATGCCGTAGATCGTACCTGGTTAACTGAGAGGTTTCTGTACTACGTTCACTGAACATAAACTCAAGATATTTTCGAAGAAATATAAAAATTTCAGAATTTCAATTTATTATTTTGAATTTACACATCGCACGTTTTCGGATATGATAATATCATGAGAATCTGAACAGAATTACAGTTGAGTTGTAAAAACAAACAAATTTGAATCGCTGGTATACATTGAATTAATTAAGCAGAACTGAAAGTTACGTAGTCACACATAAATGTCCATAATGTCTATAATAATTAACAAATTTCGTTGATATTTTCACAAATTATTCCCGAAATATTGTTATATAATTTAGAAAAGTTTTATTACAGAATTACTTACACGAAAGAAGTTCTAGTCCAAAATACATCGTATAGAAAGAATCACTTTAACGCTATTAATTGTGTGACGTCATTACAGATGATTACTAACTACCTTATACAAAAGACGTTCTGAATAAATCTTGAAAATGCAAAATATTATTATAAAATATGACTTTTTCATCGGAGAATAGTGGCTGAAGTTCAAACCAAAATTATCGAACCATGTCGAATAATATAAAATTTACTGTTAACATCAAAACGGTACACAAAAATAGTCGAGCAGACATGTTGCTAATTTGATCAAGTAAGGAAAATATGTGGTATCTGTCAAACATGGCTAACCGGGAATTTCGAATGGATTTGGAAAACTGGAGACGAGAAATTGGCATATGATTATTGAAATCTAACGAACCGATACTTGTAATGTAAGAATTCGGTTAATAGCGGCCCCATACTGAAATTTAGAACATATTGTACATATTGATAAATAACCTCAAAACAAAATAATATAAAATTTTAATTTAATACGGTGAAAATTTCGAAATAATGATATTGAAAAGTCCTGATAGCACTTATATCGGTTCTAATTCTTCTTAATACGAATAATATATTACATCGGAATGGACGAAAATAGTCGAAATCGAAAAATGATACTAAATTTGGTGTTTATAATTACCAATCGTAGACAGGGCTTAGGAAGTACAGATGACGGAAAGCCCATGCATCTATTCGTCTCGTTTTAAAAATTGGAACTGAACTAACATGGCGTGGGAGAGCAGTTCTCCCAGCAAACGGAGAAGAAGGCTGATTCACACCAATCAGCAAAAAACAAGTCACGAAGCATTGACTAGGGTCCAATCAAAGACAAGCGTTAGATCCAAGTCATTGCTGCGTGACTAACGAAAACCTGGATGGATAACGATAAAAATCCAAAGCAAAATCCAAACGAAACACGCTCAGAGTCTAAAACCAACCAAAGAGAATGAGCTAAGGAGAACACACAGAAAGGAAACAGAACGGAGACTAAGAAAATAAAAGGGGAGAAAATAAATATAAAAATGGAACAGCAACTAGGCTGTTACATTTGAAAATACTTTAAATATCATTTCGGATATATAGAACCTAGAATGGGATGCAAAACCAAGGAAGTTATATGAATGCAAGGATATAATGTAGAAGAACGCGTGTGTTCTAGCAGTGGGGTTTCCCGCCTTTTTCATTTTACGTCAATTACTCAAATTTCAGTAGAGGAAAACAGAAATTAACTTTCACAGACCAAAACTCCTTCAATAACGAATACAATTAGTATTAACAAAATATTAATAGTAAACTCAGGATTGTGTGCAGACACTTTCTGACAGAATAATGTCCCAATACTGTCTTCACACAATCCTGAGTTTACTATTAATTTTTTGTTAAAACTAATTTTACTCATTATTGAAGGACGAAACGAACTTTGATCTGTGAAAGTTAATTTCTGTTTTCCTCTACCGAAATTTGAATAATTGACGTAAAACAAAAAGCGCGGGAAAACCTACTTAGAATTAGCCTTAAACACGACCAGGCTGTTAATTTAACGCACCCCATGACTGTATGACTGATTACTTAAAAGAAATAAAGGGAGATGCATAGATTATATTAACATTTGCAAATATTAAACTACATTCAGTATCGCAATAAGTTTGAAAAAAACCGCAGTTAACAAACAAACTCAGAGGCTAAAATAGGTTGTGCAACTGGACCTGAGTGTTTATCATCGAGCTCTACGAAGCAATACTGGAGTGACTACGTAATGTCGAAAGATAGACGCCAGAGCAAATATTTAAACTCAATTGTCCACTTCCAGTCTAAATCAATATGGACCAAATTTTCAGTACTAGCTCAGTTTTATGGTGAGTTTAAATTCGGCAAAATTTGTATGCGTGTACATATTGGTGACGACTGTCTTGGACGTTTAAACATACAGAAGTATCTAAAAGATTATGCTGTCACAATTATTTTGCAATGTTTCTGTTATCACTGTTTCACAGCGTTGCCAGATACCGAGAACTAATATTATTTTCATTGGCTTTGTGAGATAAATCTCGAAATTCTGTGATGGTAAACGTCAAAATCACCTAATGTTGTTAAGCATAGGTTTATCAAAAGTTTCATTATACATGTTGGCAAAACATGTGTGTTTCAAGCACACTGCAGCAAAAGTTTGAAATAATACTGGAATATTTATTGTGTACTATATGTAGTACGCTTTTTTAAATATATTTAAAAAATTATTTATGGAAATGTTTATAAAACTATCCCCCTGACGTTAAAATTCTTCCCAGCATGAAAGAAAATATTTAAAAAAGATATTTTGCTATCATTTTTCAGAAAGGAAACTGTTTCTAAAATGTATTGATATTTCATGCTCTGGGAGTAATCTCAATGACCTCTGTCTAAATGCGATACAGGACTGACTGCTGCCATTGAAAATTTTATGATTATATGAAGTCAGGGCCCAGGGGGCGGAGAAAACAGTTAATCTCGTTTGTCCACTCCCAGTCTAAACCAATATGGACCATTTATTCCGGTTTTAACTCAGTTTTTAAGCTTTATATCGTTGTGCAGCCCGTTTTTAATATCTTAATTCTTGCAAAAAAAAAAATAAAATATTTTTTACAGTATTTTCTATTATATGCAGAGTAGGGTATATAAGATATCAAGTGTAAAAAACTTAATAAAACCCGAAATTTTGTTCTATGTTGGCTTAGACTGGAAGTGGACAAAATATATTAAGTGCTTCTCCAGGGCCTGGCTTCATATATTCATGAAATTTTCAATGGCAACAGCCAGTCCAGTATCGCTTTTAGATGGAAGTCATTGATACAAACTATGAACTTAATTATAGTATCTGGCAACCTATAAATAATGTTAGCAGTAATATTGCAAATCGATTAAGAGGGCGCATAAAAATAATTCCAGATCTTTTAGCTATTTCTTCTCTTGTGTATGTTTAAACCTATCGTAGTGTATTGTGCCATCAAATAGTAATTTCTGCAGTAAGTAATTACCCAAATACATTCTCTTTGTTTTCTTTTCTATTTTAAAAATTCGGAGTAGGAAAGAAGCGACCGATGATTTCAGCGTTTTGAGACGGTCATCACCAACATGTGCAAGTACAGAAATTTGACCTAATCTGGACTCACCCTTATACGCTTCTTAAACTTTTGTAAACTTTATTTTTATATGGGCCAGTCTAGTAACTTTGGACTTCGGTCCGTCACGATTCGCCCCATAGCTATTAAAATCCACACCCATGCCCCTGCCGAGACTCAAACCCGGGACCTTCGAGCCGTTGGCCTACCGCCACAGACCGCACGTCCACCCGGCCGACTTATACGCTTGTTATCGCTGTGTGGCCCGTTTTATGATTTAAGTCTTAATTCCTCAGTTATTCATATAATAGTATACCGTAATCTGCATATAATAGAAAATACTGCAAGTAATATTTACGTTTTTGCATGAATTAAGATATAAATATTAATAATAATAACGGGCCACACAGCGATATCAAGCGTGAAAAACTGGGAACCGAAAATCTGGTACATATTGGTTTAGACTGGAAGTGGACAAACCAAAATAATTGTCCTCTCCGCTCTCCGAGTTCAAGTATGCATGACGTTTACAACGACCGCAGTCTGTCCAGTATCGCTTTTAGATAGAGGTCACTGGTGTTTATGTGTAGAATAAGTGTTTGTAAAGTTGCTGTTGCTTTTCATAAAGGTAATTTTGTTCACTTCTTGTTTCAAAAATCGTTTTCTTATACGATTCTTATGCACATGTTGTTCATATGCGCAATATGTCATAATATTGCACATTAAACTTTTTCAGTATTGTATGACGAATTTAGTGTGGCCTCGGGAAATCAGTTGAGGATTCATCACCAAGATGACTCGTGTTCGGTCTGCGCAACTACGAAGCTTTTTGTTTAATTCTTTCTTACGTCACCAGAACCACTTATTAATACACTTTTACTTGCAAAAATCCCATTTATTTACGTCTTTACATACGTAAAGTGCACTGCAATGATCAAATTTACGCATTTTAGCTATGCAATAGGTGCAGTAGGTTAGCGTAAGCGTAGGTTGTTAGCCTTTACCTTCGCATAGAGACGTCATAGCTCCAAGCGTATGGTGCCATTGGAAAGCTTATTCTAATACGAAAAAGATGAAGTATGATTTGTAAATATGTGACAATTACGATAGTAGCTGATTGGATGAAGTCTCCATTCTCCATTTGACACCAAAACACCCCATGAGAAAAAAATAGTTCAGTTGAAGAATATTAAACCAGCCCGCCGGCGACCTAAAGTTTTGAATGAATTTACATTCTACAATGAATTTACGTTCCAGAGGTCTGTAATACACCTTTGTGATTTGGAAACGGCTGTAGATAATGAGACCGTATCTTGGACAGGAGTAATCGAGTAAGAACCGCACCTAAAAGTACGCACTACGATCATGGCGGCCATCTTGGATTCAGATAACATTTTTTGAATAGGAAATGGGTTTTTCGGCCCAAGCCCAAACCAGCCCAAATATACCTAGACCCGGCCCAGAAAGCTTTAGAAGTTTTTGGCCCGAGCCCGGCCCGATAAGGTTTTTAAATTCTAGTCCCGAGCCCGGCCCGGTCAGATAAATTTCAAAAACTTTTAGCTCGAGCCCCAATATATTTGTATCTGGTATAATAATAATAATATATAATGCAGACAAGCCTATGTGAGTGTTTGAACAATGTGATACGCTTAGATTTGCTAGTCATTTTAATTACATTCTACAGGATTGCCGTTTCAATTTATTTCTAACACAAAGGATCAAAATAATCCTTTCGCTTTGAACAGTAGGATTACTTGTAGTCGCAGTTTTCTTAAATCCAGCAAAGAAGTAGCTAGTCAAAGTATAACTTTTATTTACAAAATAAATTATCAGAAATTTGACCCCACCCACAAGGCCTACATTTGCACGGTATTTAACACCGTATTAGACTGCAACCCTGACTTCATCCACCATTTCTTCCTGCGGGGTCTCTGAAGTGGAGAGAAGAACAAAGAGTGCGGTTTTTTCTTCAAGACGACAATTCTATGACTGTTCACTCCCTGGGATCCAGTGGTTGGATTGACCATTTTCTGGCATTGACAGGACCATCAGAGGAAGCTTCAATACGCATACTGTCTTTTGTTATTTATTGAGGGAAGGACATGCAGTCACTCGTGTGACTGTCGACTGAATTCAACGCCACGGTGAACAATTAATCCTCTATAGCGAAAGTGGAGCCGCTAAGCAACACAAACTGTAAATATTGCATTGTTTGTAATACCTTTCACTCTACGTGGCGCGCACCCAGACTTGAACGTTTGGCTTTATTCCAGTTATCGTTTAACGAAAGTCAATAATTATTGAACTGCTTTAAAGAAGTGCAATCAATCCGCCCGAGACCGGCCCGACCTGAAGAGAAAGCAGTGTCGTCCCGCCCAAGCCCGGCCCGGCCGAAAGAAATAGCGGAGCTGGCCAGAATAAGCACGGCCCGTGCGGGTCTCTAGAAGAGGGTCGTGTGATACATCGTTTTGGGGTAGCTTTTCACCATAAACACACATCTGTCGTTATTTTCAACTTATCTCGAATAATGAAAGAGTTAAATAATATGGGTGATTGTAATTCATAAGTTTCGTTTTAATAAATATTTTTGATCTCGCAACTTCCAAAATTGTTGCAATCCATGTAAAAATACTCTGTTGCAAAATTTCAACACTATCAGTTTTCAAATTTCAAATCTTTTTGTTATTTTGTAGAGTGTAAATCCATTCAAAACTTTGGGTCGCGGGCGGGCTGGTTTAATATTCTTCATTTGAACTAAGTTTTTTCATGGATAACTTTGTCCGACATGGAACCATTTTAGGGGTTGGGAGCAGATAAATTATCTTCTCCATATAATTAACGAGCACCCTACACCATGCTGAACACTTGTATATAGATCTTTTGTGTTTTTCTTACTGATACAACTCTTCAATTGCAACTCTTCTCCTGTACAGACTCTTTGACGTAGCTTGACTCCCGCCAACCTTTGAACTACACAATTTTAGAAACTAGTTTTGCCTAAAAGGGGATTATATTATTATTTATTGATTGATTCATTATAATTACGACGGATATAGCAAACGCGATTTTACACCGTTCTTGTAACAAAGTGAATATGACAACAATACAACAAACAATATTATGTAGTAAGACAATGAAATAAGTATTTTATATAGCTAGATTAGTATAACATTCATTTAGAATGTTCCTTTGCTGAGACTAAAATCTGGAGCTACATTGAAAGACAATTACAAAAATGTGGACACTTACACGCAAAAGATCGCTGAATCAAACTCAGTATCGGTATTGGGATGTAGAAATGTTATTGGGAAAGAGAATTTGCTGAGTACTCTTACGTTAAAAAGCGTGAAAAGTTGTTGGTCCTGACTCGTGAGGGTCATTGTGTTTTCTTCATTTTTATGTTTCACAAATCAAGAAATTTCAAAATATTTTTGTTAGTGTTATATCGCAGGTTCGATATCCTATGTCGTATAATATGAATAAAGAAATTTTGGACTCTGTGCAATTTAGGTAAATTAGTTTCACAAGCCAGATTGGTGAAAAGTATCCAATAGTAGGAAGTACACAATGTTAATTCAGATTGTCCAAGCGAAAGCTCTCGTTTAGTATTGAACGGCTGGAAGCTGGAGGTGGACTTATTGATAATAAGGGAGTGTGTGGCGTATGTGATCCGCAGCAAGTGCTGATGTTTTGATTAACAATGACCTTTTGGCTGTTGGATCTCAAGTGGGCATTTTACTTTGACTGTAGCTGGAGGAACAGTTTGGTGATCATAACTGTTGCTTGAAGCGAGTTCAGACTCAGTTTCAACAACTGATACCGAGATGGAACTTGGAAGTCTTCATCTGTGAACACGTCTGTGCACATAAGAAATTTGTGATTACACTTGAAACCAATCTTTCATCGTCATGATAGGAAATTTGTTCTAATGATTATTAATGTGGGATAAGAGTACGCATGCGTATCCTTACCCCGATTATACCTGCGTACTCGTTCCCCTAATTCATATAATGGACTTTCCTATGCCGCTGCGCATGCAGCACCACCTCGTAGAAGCAGTACAAAATACTAAACAGCTGAGATATGGTAGAAATTACTCGTTAAGGGTGCTTTCAAATACACAGTAAATTGTGTCAGACATTTCTTAAGTACTTATGCTAAACTTTTATATGGAACTACGAGGAAAACAAGTTTATTTGCCTCGATTTTCTGTCGTTTTTTGCAGAATCTTCACTAACACTTTCTTCCGCGGGCAAAACTTCCTTCTGTCACATGATTCATTGTAGCCGCATCTATATTTTTCTAAGGATTTAGGAAATCGTATACTTACTTCCCACGTGCCCTTGCCCCCAATAACCTACCCCAATTAAAAGCCTGAATTGCGAAAATTACTAAGTCCACTTATTTCGTATTTTTATTTTTTCTGTTCCTCGGTATCTATATTCCAAGGGCTTACATCCTAACTCCAACTAAAAATCTTTTTTAATACAAAATAATTTCTGCTGAATAGAGTAGAGTCCTTGGATTGTTTTTTGTTCCTCCTAATAAATATTCCGGTTGACTTGGGGTGTTTTGCAATTCAGATCTTCATATTGTAGATAGAAATATCTAATATCAAATACTTCTTTACTCATGGATATTAACAACATGGAGACTACAAAATACCTAATAAGGTATAGTATCACAAATATCTGGATTCATGTAATCTATGTTACAATTATGAATAAACGAAATGGAGGTCTCTCTAACTGTAATCTGGCTACAGACTTCAAGCCATGGACATGGTTAGATTACCATTAGTAGATGAACCTCCCGTCAATATTGATTTGCCATTCCCATAAAATAAATCCATTTCGGCAGGCCTACAGGCTAAGGTAAATCTCGAAGTTTTTTTTTATTTTCAAAATTCAAATCTTGCCTATTTGAGTACTATCGAGAAACTAGTTATTGATTTATAGATTAATCATCAAGATCTTTTATACCCTACAAGACGTGGTTTTAAATATTCGAATTTCCACCCCCACCCCCATTCGTACCCCCCACAACCCCTGAATCTTTGGTGTCACTGTAAACTTCATAGGGAGTACTATAATTTATGCAGACAAATTTTCCCTCTAAACTCCATAGGGGCTGATATATATATATTTTTTCAAAATTTCAACCCCCTCCCCCGACCACCTCCTTGGGCCGATTTTGCTCATTAACGAACTTAGCCGAACTATTAAGCCTAGAAATAACAATAAAATTTGGTTCAAATATCTTCAAAATTATGGTGGCTAGCGTGTAAATATATAAATGTATATTTTCAAAATTTCAACCCCCTCCCCCGACCACCCCCTTTGGCCGATTTTGCTCAATAACGAACTTTGCCGAACTATTAAGCCTAGAAACAACATATTAAAATTTGGTTCAAATATCTTCAGAATTATGGCCGCTAGCGTGTTTATGTATACATACATAGATAGATATCGTGCCGATCTCAATATGTAGATTTTTCTTCGAAATCAACCTAACAGTTCCGTTGTAAGTATGAAAATGAAGACACAGGAGAAATAGCTTAATTTTGTTTATTCAAGCAATATTATCATTAAGACTGTCTTTGGGATCATACATATAAGCAACCAGAATACTCAGCGACTCAGTAGTAGCATTTTTCAGGTAACTTCCCCGGGGTGTGGGCTCCATTTGTAATTACCATCTTTGAGAGGAGATCGGGTCGGATATTTCTCATGTTCTCATGGGGAGTAGTGCCTCGGATTACCCTCAAGAGAAACCCAACTCTACGAATTTTCATTTTCCAGTAATGATTAACAAAGAGAACTATTTTCTCGCATGTAGTTCAGACCTCAGCAAAAGATTGAATCTAAGAATTTTGATAATTCTAAAGTTTTCCAGTTGCTGTCACCAATCACATTATACATACTAAATATTAATGACTTTTTCTATTTCTTTCTTATACAGGTGAACGGCATACTGCTAGTTACTCTCGGCCATTTAATTAATAATGTTGTCGCTCAAGTTGGAGGTGGTGGTGGAGGAGGAGGAATTGGAGGAATAGGCGGAGGTGGTTTAGGAGGCGGAGGAGGGGGAGGAATTGGAGGAATAGGCGGAGGTGGTTTAGGAGGAGGAGGAGGAGGAATTGGTGGTGGTATTGGTGGAATTGGAGGAGGTTTGGGAGCAATTGGAGGAGGTATTGGGAAAGGGATTGGTGGAATTGGAGCAGGAGGAATTGGTGGATTTGGAGGAGGTGGAATTGGAAAAGGAGTAGGCGGAATTGGTGGACCAGGAATTGGAAAGGGTATTATTGGAGGATTTGGAGGTCCTGGCTTTGGTGGATTAGGACCATTTGGATTTTTCGGAGGACCAGGTATTGGAGGATTTGGAGGAGGAATCGGAGGTGGAGGAATTGGCGGAGGAATTGGAGGCGCTGGACTTGGCGGAGGAATTGGAGGTGCTGGAATTGGCGGAGGAGCTGGTGGTTTTGGTGGAGGAGCTGGAGGTTTTGGAGGAGGAGCTGGTGGTTTCCCAGGTGGATTTGGGGGCATTGGTATATTTGGTGGACCTGGAATAGGAAAGTTTGGATTAGGTGGTTTCGGCGGCCTTGGCGGAGCAGCTATCAACAGTATTGGAGCACCTTTCATAGGTGGTGGAAAGTTCCCTGGTGGTGGAATTGGAGGATTTGGTGGGTTTGGTGGCGCTGGAGGTATTGGTGGTGGAATCGGCGGAGCTGGTGCTGGTGGAATAGGAGGAGGAGGAGGTGGTGGTTTTGGACGCTGAACGAAGTCACCAAACAATACATGTACAATATTTATAAATAAATGTTATTAAATAGTGTTCCTTAATTTTACATGTTTGTTTTAATAATAATAAAAAAAGTGTTACTACACAACTCATTTTGTATATTTATTTTTCATGTGTGAAAGTTTTCAGTAACGATTTTTATAATAGCCGTGTGATACAAATTAATTTGATCTGCTAAGAAGAAAGTACTCCTAAAATATATCAGTTGATTTACAAATATTATCGATTTTAATTTTAAGAAATTGAATGTATAGGTATCGTTTCACTTTCTACTTCTTTTTTTTTTAATATTTAGAAGAGAACTTGTCTTATTAAATCAGACGCTGTCTGCGTGAAAACAGAAAATATAATTATAGAATTAACAGAAAATTAATTATGATGAATTAAATATTTAACTGAATGTAATGAGTTTAGTATATGGTTGAATAAAACAAATATAGGTTATAATAAACAGATGAATAGAAATGCATTTAAGTAAAGAAACACAAAAAGACTTTTGTATCAGTAATATTTTGGTACAAGTACGAATTAGAACCTTTCCATCATTTTATGTGAATGTATCCGAAAACAGTACATAATTTCTTCTGTAGAACCTCCACAAGCACTTATTGAACAGTTTCACTTGCTGGTTCCTAAACAATAATCACAAAAATGTTAAGTTGGTTGGTAGCCTGGTAAGGATCTCCATCCGTCTGAGGTAATCATATCGTCTTGTTTCACATCTACAAGGTTTATCTCAAAACATTATCTACAACAGAAGCTCTTGCTAATATACATTCCATAGTTTTCTTCTGGAATTATGCTTGCCGAAGTATATACTCTTACAATCAGTCAAGCGTGCGCATTGGTGTCAATACAGCCACAAACATATAAAATTACATTACAGGTATTATATTTCTTTAAGTCTCCGAGCTGTTTCCTTACTAGTGGTGCTTATACTACAAAACACCTTTATGGCAAGAAGCTTTTCTGGTATTGCAGAAGTATTAAGTACAGTATGTACTTTAGGTCAGCAAAGTATTCAAACAGTCTTCCATGTGTACAATTTTACACCCATACATTAGTCCATAGGAACGGACTAACTATATTCCTCCTAATAGTTAAAGAGTACATGTTTAAGGAAAATAGTTAAAGAGACAGAAAATTTATACATTATCAGTTACGGTAGAAAATTCATACTTTAAGAGGGAACATACAAACACAGTATATTTCATTTTTAGGAACTAATTTATTATAAATTTTTTCAAACCATGAACTGAATTTCCATTGGGATTCATAAAAGAGATGAAAGTCATGCTGTCAACTACTCAGCACAGCTAACAGTAAAAGAGACTGTCATTGCCCGGTTAGATGCCAGTGACTACGGAAAGTCGTCTTATTCGCGTTTATTTCTATCCGCATTTACTCCAGAGAATGTCTGGGAATCCACTACTTCTTTCGGGTCATTTCTTGCGCATCCTTTCCATAATTTTCGAATATGCAGTTTGGCTAGAGTCAAGTCTTTGAGGATGTCATGCCACCTCAGTTCTACTCATAATTGTATTGGAATTATCAAGCTTTAGAGTTCATTTCCCCACACTTTTGGAACCTTATAGCGTTCAAACGAAGCATTTGACCATCGTCGATGGTCTATACTGTTTCCTCTTATTTTCATATCAGAAATTTCGTGAGGTAGGTATGTCGGTGTTGTTTTACAACACACTGTATATATATATATTGCATTACCTCGCCACAAATATCGCACATACCTTTCAAAGATAAGGCATAAAGTAACAGAGAAACGGTTAGATATATTAGACCTGATTTAACCCAGGCCCATCACAAATCAAAATCTTTTGAAAGGCCACCGGTCCTGATAGTTGAGGGATCAGTTGCTTGATCTGATATAGCATA